>OLMU01000405.1:0-35136 GCA_900291995.1 Licmophora abbreviata | reverse complement strand
ATTCGACTCATTCGACTAAACATGGTGGCAGTGCTCATGGCATCTCAAGCCGGCCCCAAAAGACATCAGCAGCCGCATCATCAATGCAAATGGTCTCTGCCGCTGCTCCGGCCTTGTGTGTTCTCTTGTCGTCTGCCCATCCGTGTAGAACAGGAAGTCAAGGGTTGAGTCGTTCGGCTTGCCTTTCTCGCCAATCATTGCTACGTTGCGGAGCATCTGGATCTGAAGCAACAAGCGGTCCACCGCCCTCTAGTAATACCGTCATGGGTCTCAAGTGAGTGATGCTCAAGTAGAACGTTCGCATGTCATGCGCCAGGCACCAGGTTTCCATTTCTCATTATTTCCCTCTTCCTCACAGTGGTAAGGATCTGATTATCGACGGTTGGTTCCATGAACGAGGCGAACTGTGGCCTGGACAAGCCATGTCGCTGAAAGTAAACAAGGTGCTCTATCACGGTCGCTCCAAGTTCCAGGATGTCTTGGTATTCGAATCTGCCAATCATGGCAACGTTCTGGTCTTAGATGGCGTGATTCAAGTAACAGAACGCGACGAATTTTCCTACCAAGAAATGATCGCGCATATCCCTCTCTACGCTCATCCAAATCCGAAACGGGCCCTCGTGATTGGCGGCGGCGACGGAGGTGTCTTGCGAGAGATTGCACGCCATCCCTCAGTGGAAAGCATCGTCCTATGTGAAATTGACGGAGATGTCATTGAATTTTCTAAAAAGTATTTACCAGCTCTCGCCAGCGGCTACGACGACCCTCGAGTCACGGTGCACATAATGGACGGCGCCAAGTTTATGGACGAAAACAAAGATGCGTTCGATGTCATCATCACCGACTCGTCCGATCCCATTGGCCCTGCCTCGGTGCTATTTGAAACTCCGTTCTATGCGGCCATGTACGCTAGCTTGCGGGAGGGCGGCATTGTTTGTACACAAGGCGAGTGCATGTGGTTGCACGTTGACCTGATTCGGCCACTGGTTCAAAGCATATCGCAAATCTATCAAAATGTGGGATATGCATACACAACGATCCCAACATATCCGTCGGGTCAGATTGGCTTCATTATTGCCACCAAGGGACGAGGATCATGCAACGAACCTGCCCGTAGACCCAGTGATGAGGTACAAAAGGAACTCAAGTATTACACGCCAGAACTTCATAAGGCATCGTTTGTTCTACCTGCGTTCGCCCAGCGTGCTATTTTTGACAAATAAGCGACCCATGAGCAATAAGCCGACTGAACGTATACTCGTGAGGACCCTGATGCAGCCAATGAGCTAGATCTTCCTTTAGACTTAGTCTAATTGAGAGGATGAGTGACGCCGCACTTGTACTTGAGCTCGATGAGATGTCGCAACGGACGATGGAGATGACAGATGACACAGAGAGACGGACTCGCCACCGACGACGTACAGGAATTTCATGTCGATGCGTTGAGCGAGCATTGAAATCTCATTCCGGTGTGTATATAGTATAAAAGTTGACTATTCAGCTGTGAGGACAGCATTCAATCTCATTTTTGGTAGCAAACGCCATCACAAGTTTGGGCAATGGCGCACCGCCGTCTTTGCTGACCAGAAAACGCTCTTGTCGTCGTCGAACACAACATCTGGGCAGCATCAAGCTAGGTAGAGGGTTTCAAGTCTCCCGTTCTTAGCTTGAAAGCCGAAAAGAAGGTTTTCAGGACTCCAATCGGCAGAGTGCACGAAAGTCTAACACGACCCACAACCGAATCGGTCCTGGCAAAAACCATGGGAAACGCTCATGTATTCGGGCACCGACTACCCGCGATTGGTGCTGCCTCTCTTGCTACAGTCGCAGCTGTTCTGTTGACGGTGGCAGGAACGACCTGCTCCTTCCTGGAAGTTACTGCCAATCGGGGCCAGCTGATTGAAGTCACACAGGACACTCTCCAGATATACCTAAACTCACTGTCCATTGGCGTTCTGTGTGAAGGCGACTACTATGAACGATCTGGAGATACCATGTGGGAAGTCAGTCGTATCTTCTGGATCATTTCCGTTGGTCTGGGATACATTATTTGTGCTCTCGCATGGGCTGTCAGCTTTTTGGTTCCGCCGAACGATTCCAATTGGAAGCTCATTTCCGTCTTGTCAGCGTTGACGGCAGTGCTTCAGATGCCAATCTTTCTCATCTTTGAAGCAGATCCCTGCTCCGAATATTCCGCTCGACAAAACTGCAGTGTCTCCACGGGCGGCTACATGCTCATTGCAAGCACTATCTTTTGGATTGCACTCACCCTGTTTACGCAATTCATGGACCCACCGCGATGGGCGATCGAGTTGAATGTCTGGAAAGTGCGAAACGAGAACGCCTCGGGGTCGCCTCGCTCACAACGTCATAGACAGGCCTTGTCGGATGAAGATGACGAGAATGAGATTCGAACTGCTCCTGTCGGCATTCTCGGTGGTATTGGAGAGTGGCATCGAAGACGACAACAGACTCGAGACGAAAAGCTCAAGATGAAAAATACAGAGTCATTGAGCCGTGACGAAGAAGAAGGAGTATTTGCGGAATCTAACAGCTACTATGCTGATAGCAACAACTCAAGGTTGGTACTCAAAGTTATGCCAAATGGAAGGCGTCCAGGAGACGATGAACACAGCGCCAGGTCTTTCGGGGACCTCGATGACTTTTCCATGCAAAGCAGTCTTCCATCTTCTCCAGCTCAACCATTAGCAGGGGAGTCGCTTTTGGGGGAAGAATCTGAAGATGAGGTTGAAACGATTCTTCTGGGGGAATCGCTGGTGCAAACCAGATCGGCTGCCTTTCCACAAGCGAACGAGAGCCACCCTCCCGAGGCCATTTTGGCCACTAATGGGGTTGAGACCAGTGATTTGGAATCGGGGTACATAACGACTAGCCCCAAGGTAGACAAGAAGGCTCTTCTTGAGGACAGTCCGGCTCGCCAAGCCTCGAATGCGCCCGCCAATGGGCAAGGCGTCATCGTGATGGGCATTCGTGCTCTGACGAATCGCATGAAGCGAGAAACCAAGACGAAGGGTGGAAACGAATATGCTGTCGTCGAATCAGAAGACGAAGCGAGCCAGCAGAGTCGCTCGTATGCTCCCCCGTCTTCTGCAATTGTGTCGCCGATGAAAAGCGAACCGATCTCGACGCCCGCCAAGGGTGCAGTGGCAGGACGACGTCGACGATTTGCAGAGTGCTTCGTCCGGAATGGATGACTCGGAGGCTCCTTCATCACTGGCATCGGAAGACAGAAGGGCTCGTGAGATGTTGACCAAGGACTGGAATGCTCTTCATGCAGCTGCGGCGTCTGGGGTGCCCTTGGCGAATAACGGTAGCCCAAACGAAGATGAACCGGAGCCTGTCTACTACAGCAGCGATGAAACGAGAAGTTTGGTTTCACTTTCATCGTATGGGAACATCCCGGATAACGAAGGAGATGAGTCTTCGTCCTTGTCCAGCTCATCGTATTCGGACTCGTCTGATGGCGAAGGTGGAAGACGCCGTAGGCGACGCAAATCGAGGAGCAGACGGACATTCTCTTGTGGAGATTCTGTGTCGTCGCGGACGTCGGTTATAGAATACACGATCAATGAGGAAACGGAAGTTGATCTCGAGGAGTTTGAGAGCGCTTCTACTCCTCCACGGGGGTCCTATCCCTTGCAGCGTACTCAGTCAGCC
This sequence comes from Licmophora abbreviata, assembly GCA_900291995.1. Taxonomy (NCBI): domain Eukaryota; phylum Bacillariophyta; class Fragilariophyceae; order Licmophorales; family Licmophoraceae; genus Licmophora; species Licmophora abbreviata. The sequence goes on along the minus strand of OLMU01000405.1, from coordinate 31,458 downwards.
CCTGATCCTCGACATCACTTTACTTCTCGCAAGCTAAAGATTCGGTCCATCGATGAGGGAACCGCGGACTCGTCTGGGGTGAGTTCGGTCTTGCGTCTTGCTTCGGTCCCCATTACAGTTGAGTGTCACGACGACATGGAGCCTTTGCTGTCTGGAGAGGAAACATCTCGAACCGGATATACGAGCGATGCACACCGGCTAGAAGGATACAACCCGAGTGCTGACGAAGCAAGCAGCTTCTATCGTCGCAGTGGGCATCGCGGTCGCTCTATGAGTGTCCCTAGAAGCAAATTGTATGGTACTTCCGACGAGGACGACCGCAGCGTTGCATCACAGCCCGAGAGTCGCACTCCGTGGCACGACGAACGCTACAAGATGGGTATCCATTCTGAGATCAACGTTATTTCCGACGAGTCATCCGATAACATCTCTGATACAAACAGTACTCGCACCGGCAAGAGCAACATGTCGCGCCGTGCTCGCCGTGCCCGCATTGATCGGTTGCAGCGTGAAACTGGAGCACATTCTCCTGTTCGCCGTCGCTCTCGAACCACCGAGCCTCCTCGTTCGAGAACCTTGAGTGCACGCATCTCCCGCAGTAGTGTGCAGGGGCCTAGTGCGGCGGCCTCTGTCGTTTCAGACGAAGACAACAGCTCGGACAATCACAGTGCCCGCACCGCTCATAGCAACCTTTCGCGACGCGCTCGTCGCGCCCGTATTCGTCGCTTGCAACGCGAGACGGAAGATTCCGAGAAGCGCCCTCGGTCACGAACTCTTGACCCGCCTCGGAAGAGGTCTGACGGTTCACGCATCCAAAACGTCGTTTCTCCATCCCTAAACCTCATTCTCGTGGAACGCGAGTCTGGAATGGACTATGGTCCTGATGAGGCGTCTCTATGAGCGTCAGTATACAGGCCGTCGCATCATATGAAAAAAAATGCCTTCGTTATTACTGTCTCGGCTAAAAAATAACATTAGGGGGGAATATATTCTTCAGTGCCATCTGTGATTCTCTGTTTTCTACTTTGCCTGCTCTTCTTTCATCAATAACTTCCCGACAGTCCTTTCTGCCAATGCAGCCGCCCGCTGTGCCACAGTGGCCCGATCAAGCCCAGCAAAAATCGAAGGATCGACGCTTTCTTCTGTCGACGACAATGCACAGGACACAAAGATCGGATACTGCAACTTTTGACTCAACCGTGAAGCCATCTTCGTGGCTACCAGCTGGTCTTCGCTGCTGTCTCCTCCAATGAGCTGCGAACAAGAAGACTCGCGATCGTCCGAAAAGCCCCTAGGTATTGTGTGCGCGGCATTCCCACTACCATCTGACCCATACTCGGTACACCGCTTCCAGTGGTGGTTACCGGTGCAGCAGGATCGCGCGTCATGTTCCCACGAGAATGCCGATCGAGCTTTCCCCATCCAAACCAAATCATGGCAGATTTTCTCAGTACTGTGACAGTCCCGACGATCCCAGCATCTCCCACCACGAGCTCAGACTGCGGTAGTGGTTTGGGTTCGTCTATACCTTGCAGAACAGATGCCGTCAGACTCACGCCGAAGGGCAAGACTCGAACGTTACTCTTTGGCAAAACTTCGAATGCCGTGGTTGTTGTCGCTTGACAGACCTTGTTTCTCTTCGGTTTCATGGATCATTCTACTTCGGATGAATTCTATATGTTTTGAAAGTGGTGTTTCTATTGGAAAGACCTGAAAGTGATCGAGAAAGCTCCTTTCATCTCACTGATGCTGACGAGTGAGGTCTCCTCTGGCCTCTTTCAACACCATGGTGGAAGTCAAAGGTCGCAGGACGCACGTCACGACGAGAGACAGACGCGCGCCGAAAACAAATTGATTGACTCATTCGACTCAATGATGTCGTCCCATCGCGCGATTTGGAGGTGCTCATCCCGCGAATTCCAAAACGAATACGAGCTCCCAATATCGTTCGAGCTCTCGGTCATCGGACATTTCCAATGACCCCCAAAAAAAGGTGATGCGCGGGAAAACTGCGGACACACACAACACATTCGAAACATCTTGAATTTTCTACATGGCAATCGTTATTCGTACATGGCTGTCGGTTCCGTTGGTTGCACAGAGCTTGAAGCGTAGAATTCGATTGAGAGTCAACAACCATGTGGGCTTGGAGCTATGTCACGAACTCCAAGGGAATTGAAGAATCGTCTGATGCCAAGGACGCTCGAAAGAATGGGTCGTCGTCCCAACATCAACAAAGTCGACAATTACGTTCCGAAGCCGAGAGCGTCACGGATGATGAAGTTTCGTTCGCACAGGATGATGATATTTGCTTTCTAGATCAAAGTCTGGAATCATGCTCTAAAGTTGATGGCGATACCGTAGATCATGTGTGTCTGACGAACTGCGCACACGATGACGACGAGAATGACCCTGCTATTGATTGTATCGATGTCTGCGAGAGCGGTGTTTCTGAAACTGAAGAGAGTCACGTTTTGGAGAATCAGGACGAAGAATCGTATTCACTAGCACAGTCACCTGAAGAAACGACGGATGAAGACGATGCTCTCGGACTAGCTGCCAGGGACACTGAAAGTACCCCACAAAACGATATCAGCTACACGCACGGGGCGCATGAAGACGCCGACGTTACCCAGTCTCAACTGCCTTCAAATACCCAAGACAAGAGCTCCTCTGTTCTTCTAGGGATTGACGAGGATGGTGAAGTTATCGTGACAGAAGAGTTCCCCTTGGCGGATGGATTTTTGCTCGACGATGATACAGTAGTAGATGCGTTGTCATTGTACCAAGCCATTGCGGACAAGGATGAGAGTCTCCTCGAGGCTTTTCGGGTACTAGAGACGAGCAGTACCGATACAGCGGCCATCAAGCACGACGACCAGGCAGCAGCAGATGCACAACAGTTGAAAAAAGGTCGGACCGCCATAAGCAAGGCTAGCGTTTGCGAACAGTCCGATGAGAACCAAGCGCTGTTTGATATTCTCAACCGCGATTTTGCCGCCGTCACGTCGCGAGTGTCCATTGGCGATACGACGCTAACCTCGGATGAGCTGCAGCTGTGCTTTGCAGCCTTTGTGGCTTGCTTCACTCCACCTCGCAAAACGCATTACGCAGCAGAATACAATCATTCCCTTGACGAGAAGCTTGTTCAGTCGAAGCGAGACGCTAAAGACGACGAGCAAAGCGACGACGACGATAGTCACAATGGTCCTCGTCAGATGTCGACAGAAGCAAGCCTTGATGAAATATCCCATGTGTCAACTGCCTTTGACGACGCATTTCCGCGTCCTTACGTCCCAGTGCATATCGTCAATGCGCTCTGGACGGAAGTCCTGTCGTGTTGGCTCTCCAAGGCATCATCAAATGCTAGTGATGCAATGGATATCCCGACGTCAGTTCTTTCCTTTATTCGAGACTCGCTCGCCCTTCTAGGTGTACTCGATGTGCGAAATATTGCTCAGGATTCCCGCCTTCAGACCGAGGAAGGTGTGGATGAGCCTGTACTTTCCGTGAACGACATCGGCACCAAGGCGCCCGGAATCAAAGCGACCGGCGAGTTTGTCGAGGTCGTTTCAGTTCACCAAAACATTCATCAGGAGTATGGCGACTATCTTTTGAGCAGTCGCCATGTGAGTGAATATAAAATATTTCTTGAAGCATGCGCAAAACGATCACACAGGGCGATCACAAGGGAGTGCTCTCTCAACCCAGGTCATAGTGGCGACGCTGGATACGCAGTGCAGATGTTACCTTGGAACATGATTTGTGGAGGCAATTATCGCTCCGCGGCAGAGTTACTGACGAGTAAGAAGTTCATTCATCGTCGGCTGCAAGGCTTAGGTATCCTTGACGGAGTCACTGCGCATGTCACCGACGTAGAGGAGCTGCTCTCCCACGTGTACGGCGAAGCGTGCTCAGACATGACGATATCGGCTTCCAACGCTGCGATCCTCGACATCTATGAGCAAGTTAGAAAAGGCTGTGCTTAGACAGACGAAATGCTTCGACGAAACGACATCTCCTGTCACAGAAACTATCAGCTTGCATGTCAGTCCCACGAAACTGTTGCAGTTCGATACTGGGAGAGCATTACACATGATGGGAGTGTCGCTCGGAGGCCATGGCTTCTCAGATGAAGCATTGGCCCTGTATGAAGAGGCGCTACGTCTCAAGAACGCTGTCGCCGACGATACTAACCCATTGGACGTTACCATATCGGATACCGTGCATTGCAAGGGATTCGCTCTTGATACATCTGGGAACTACCTGCAGGCGATGGAATGTTATAATGAGGCACTTGAGCTGAGACGGCAATCACTTGGCGACGTCGATCTCCGAGTTGCAGAGACCCTACATAACAAGGTATGTCTCACTCCTGTCAGCTTCATCCGAGTTCCCCTGTTCCCGTACTAACATGTGACGTCCTTCCGTACAGGGGGCTATACTTTGCGAGACGGGCTCATGCGATGCGGCACTGGTTTGTTTGGAAGAATCTCTTCAGATTCGTCAATTTTGCTTGGGCGATGTACATGAACTTTGTGCAGATACGCAGCAGTGGATGGGCAATGTGATGCGAGAGTGGCAACGCTACGAAGATGCGATGGCGTACTTCAAGACAGCATTGCAGATTAAGAAAGCCACCTGGGCCAGGATCATGAAGGTATGTGCCTTGCTTTGTACACCTAAGGGATTGCCTTTGAATCTGAACCCACGCGTGTCATTCTACCTAGATGTCGCAAATACACTTCAGAACGTGGCAATCGTATTGGATGATATGTCTCAGTATGCTTCTTCATTGGGGTGCTACAAAGAGGTAAGTTGACTTTGACGCACGCTGTGCCTGATAAACTTTATCGAGGTCTCACCTTTGTCCTGCGCTCCCGAAGGCTCTGAGAATTTACAGTCTTTATCACAGTCGTCAGAGTCTTCCAGTCGCCGATACGATGCAATTCATTGCGAACGTTTACGCTGTCACGGAGGAACACCAACATGCGCTGGATACATTCGCAGAGGTCGCAGAAATTCGAGAGTCGATTCTCTCAATAGAGGTAGAAGGTGTAGATAATCATCAAGTGTATACGGTTCAAGCATTGATTACTCCGCCGAACATCGACCACGAAGATGCCTTGAGACGGTTTGGGAAATTGCTCGGCTGCTACGAGGAAGGTAAGGACGGACACCTGATGCTCGCATCGATTAAAGCCCCACCCAAGTTTGTGACTCATCATTTTCTTCCAATAAACCAGTTCTGCCGCTTACGAAGCTGTTGAGAGGTACCACCGATGAATCGCTAGGGACAATTCTTCGCCGAATGGGGGAACTGTACTGGCGACTTCAAGATTGGGACAATGCCATTGGAAGTTTCCAGGGAGGTGAGTTCATGTATTTTTTTTGAGAGTCGAGTCGCTATGATATGCGTAGAGAAACTCACACCCTTGGTCGCCAAACACAGCCCTCCGCGTACACCGAGCGCTAACGGTCTCTCCTGTTGGAAATGTTGGTTTTGAGATTTGCGAATTGCTTGAGAAGAAAGGGAGCGCCCACCTCTTTCGAAAGGAGTACCAACGAGCGAAAACCTGTTTCGAAAGTGTGATTCAACGGCGACAGAAACTGGACAAGACAGATCACTGCGCTCTCGCTTTCGACATGTACTGCCTGGGCGTTGCGATTCATCACCTGAAGACTCACAAACTTGCCCTACTAGCGTTCACTGAAGCTCTGAGACTCTGGAAAATGTACCTAGGAGAAAATGACGTACTTTGTGGGCATGCGCTCTATTGGATCGGGATCCAGGAAAGTGAACTAAATCATTTTGACCGTGCGCTCCAGCTGTTTCGAGGGGCACTTCATACTTACAAGCTCAATAAGGCTGGTCTGTCGTACAGCGTTGTGATAAACACTCTCGAAAGTCTTGGTGATACGCATGAGAAGCTTAATGATCCTGAGATGTCGCTGAAGTCTCTCAATGAAGCTGCACGCCTACTTCGCTGGCACTCAAGTGAGTGCAACGATCGTCTGGGCACCATTTTATACAAAATCGGGAATCTGTACGATGCTGAGGGCAACAGCGCACAGTCTATGGAAGTATTTGGTGAAGCCATCGCTGTAATGAGACGGCAGGGACGACAAGATGTCTTACTTTGTGGAACCATGGAGAGGCTAGGCGTACTTCAAGGTGAAGCGGGGAAAGATGGAGAAGCCAAGGATACGCTCTCTGAGGCATATCGTCTATTTGAGTCTGTCGTTGGCCAGAACAATATTCGGACGGCCACAGCAGTCTATCGACTTGGCCAAGTCATGGACAGACTTGAAGCTTACGACGCTGCTATGCAGTGCTACAGCGAGTGCCTTCGGGTGCAAAAAGTACAGCTTGGACTCGAAACGAAAGGTTAGGAAGGTCCAGACGGTGCGTGTTCTCGCATGTCCAAATAATTTGAATCTCAATCCTTTCTTCTGCTCTTTGTCGTCGTCATGAAACAATACAGAAGTTGCTAGTACTCTGGTGAGCATGGGCATCAACTGGAATAAAAGACAGAAATCGAAAGATGCTATTGACTGTTTACAGCAGGTAAAGACGAGCCGCCAAGGATGTGTTCATCTTGCGCGACGTCATCTTACCCGTGTTTATTGTCTCTCAATCGCCTAGGCACTTAGCATACAGCGCGCTGTCCACGGCGACAGTGGGTGTGAGGTCGCTCCGACGCTTCACAGTCTCGGGCGTGCCTACGCAGCCGCCGGCTCGCTGGATAAAGCTGTGGTATGTTACAAGGAAGCTGTCCGGATAAGGAAGGCGACAAGTCCCGACGTGTCAGACTTGCCCGAGATAGTGTTCGATATGGTGAGTGTGCCCTAGTTGTCACAACCGTTTGCCTTTGCATTCACATGGTGTAAGCTGATCGCAATGTATCACGGCGCTCAAAACAGGCCTACACGGAGGAGCAGAACGGAAATCATCAAGCTGCCATAACGAGCTACAACGAAGCTCTCTTGATTTGGCAGGAGAACCAGCCCGAACGCGTAACGATTGTAATGCAGAGACTTGGATATACGCACGAAAAGAAAGGAGAGTATCAAAAGGCTGTCAATACCTTGTCACAGGCTCGCAACAGACTGGAGGGAAAGCAGTCTCATGACCAGCTTGTTGATATCGTTGGCACGCTCGCCAGATGCAATGCGTCGCTTGAGAAATATGACTTGGCCATTGACGAATACCAAGAACATATAGCGTTGCTGAGAACAATCGCAGATGGAAACGACGAAAAGCTTGCTGATTCACTGTACGCACTGGGAACTATCCACACACGCGTTGGCGACCTTGAGAGCGCTATTCATGATTTTTCAGATTGCCTTACTATGAGAAAGGCGTGCTATGGAAAAGACGATGAACGCGTGGCGAGGGTTCTTATCAATGTATCTGTTGTTTACGAGAAACTCGAGAATCTTTCATGCTCGGACGAGCAGTTGCGCGAGGTAAGTCATATGCTATCCAGAAAGGGATTGGTTTTTGTAGTAACTGGAGCTCACTCTACTGTTGCCACGACAGGCTCTCAGCATTTTTGAGTCGGTTGGAAATGAAAAGGAAATGTCGGTAGTGCTACAATCCCGAGGACGCGTTCTCACCAAGCTCGGAGACCATCGAAAGTCCGCTGAATGCTTCCAAACAGCGCTTTCTATTCGACGATCTCTATTTGGGTCTAACGATGCACAGGTTGCGATCCTACTTTATTCTTGCGCGTCAGCTCATCTCGACGCCACTGAATTGATTCAGGCGTCAGAATATGCCCAGGAATCTTTGCGGATCAGAACGCTCAAGTTTGGTGTCGACAGTGTTGAGGCAGCTCAGGCTCAATTTCTTTTGGGTCGAATCCTCTATGAACGAGAAGATATAGACGGTGCCATTAGGAACTTAGAGCACGCACATAATTTCTACAAGAAGAGCGGCGATCCTACGCACCAGTCACTCGCAGACTGTGGTCACTACTTGGGTCGCGCGTACGGATCAAACAAGAATCACGATGCTGCGGTGATTTATTTGACGGACGCCCTTTCAATACGAACGAGATTATTCGGTGAGGACTCAATTGAGGTCGGCGATACATGTCACCATCTCGGCCAATCACTTTCTCTTGTCGGAAAATTCAAGGAAGCTCTGGAAGCCGCCGTTCATGGTACGTTTATGTTGCTTAGAATGGCCGCTACACATGTATATGAGAGCTTACTCGAATTGTTTTGCTTCGATAAAAAGCTCTTCGTATACGGAAAATGAAGTTGGGAAACGACAGTCTGGACTGCTCCCAAACACTGCGTTTGTTAGGTTTTATCCAAGAAGCCCTCGGGAAGAACGCAGAGGCTGTGAACTGCTACATCGAAGCGCTTCGTGTCTTCACAGTCGTGCTAGGAAAAAACCATGCGGATGTAGCTTCTACCCTGGAGAAGATTGGCTCACTCTATCTGAAGGCATCCGAGTACAACAAAGCGATTGATAATCTGAAACGAGCTTTGAAGATCTACAATGAATGTCCTGGTGCCCAGGGTAGCGAGATTGCACGTGTACTTCTCATTAAGGGAAACGTTGAGCTCCGTAGAGACAACGGCGAGGTTGCAATTGAGGATTTCAAACAGAGCCTGCAGCTTTGCAAACAAATGGAAGATCAGTGTGGAGTGGCGGCCGCGCTTTACGAAATCGGCACAGTACTCGAGTCGCGGGGGGACAATGGTGAAGCGATGGATTGCTACCGCGAAGTATTCCGGATAGCTGCGGATGGTGGAGAAACCGCAGCAAAAACGCACAATCGCGTTGGTGGCATACAAGCTGAGCTTGAAGACTACGACGCAGCCCTGAGCTCTTTCGCTACTGCGCTAGGTTTGTTCAAAGACTTGAAAGGCGACGGCTCCATGGAGGAAGCTCGAACAATCCATAATATCGCTTGCGTGTACGAAGCACAATCAGACTTTGACAACTCCCACTCTCGCTTTGCAGACGCGCTTAGCATCTATAAGGCAAATCTGGAGCGGGACGACTTGCTCCTTACCGGCGTCATGAGCGACCTTGGAATCAATTGTGCGAGAAGAAATGACTACCCCAAGGCCCTTGAGTTATGCAGCGAAGTTCTTCGCGTTCGAAAACTAAAACTCGGTGCCCAGCACTTGGACTCATGCGATGCAATCTACAACATCGCAAATATTCTTGATGAGTGGGGGAAGGTAGACCAGGCAATGAAGTTCTACACGGAAGCTCTTCAACGGTATCGGTCCGCCCTCGGTCGTGATGACATCGAAGTGGCAAACTGCTTTCAATACATCGGGATGCTCCATGCGAAGAAAGGCGAAGACGAGTTCGCTGTTCGTGCTTTTACCGAGGCGCTGCGTATCTACGAGATAGAAGATATGGAAAATCTAGTGGTCGCTTCGGTCCATTTCAGTTTGGGCCGACTGCAGCTCAAGCGGAACGAGTTGGACAGATCCATGCATTCTTTCTCCAGCTGTTTTCGTATCAGACAGAGAGAGCTAGGTGACAACAACGTGGATTTCGGTGCCGTGTGTGAGCAGATTGGTGACGTCTATGTTGCTAAACATATGAACGCCGAAGCGAAAACGTTTTATGAGAAGGCTTTGAGCGTGTATAAGCAGAGCGCTGGCAATGATAGTGTGCCCTTTGTCCGAGCACTTGCAAGAAGGGCAAGTCTGCTTGCTCAAGAAGAAGAGGGCTACGATGACGCGTTGAAAGGTTTTCGTGCCGCTTTGACTGTTTACAAACGAGCGGTGGGAGAAGAGACAGAGGAAGTCGCCGACGTTCTCATCAAGATCGGTGTGATTCAAAACAAACGCGTCGATTACGAAGAGGCTATGAAGAGTTTGACCTCGGCTCTAAAAATCCGCTCGTCCTTGTTTGGTAGAGAAGACGAGCGCGTGGCAATGACTCTATTCGAAATCGGAAGTGTCCTTGAGGAGTGGGGAGACAGCGACGAGGCTCTTGGTACCTATCGCGAGGTGCTACGAATCATCAGGCTCACCTCTGGGCATGCACATGAAATGATCTCGAAGGTACACAATCGAGTGGGTCAGATGCATATGGAGAATGAAGAATACGACGCAGCGTCTCAATCGTTCCATGCTGCTCTGGATGCGGACCGGAGGCTTCTCGGGGAAAATGCCACGGAGGTCGGTCACACATTGATAAACATCGGAGGGCTACACGACGCACGAGAAGAAGCGGATGCTGCTCTAGCCTCGTACTCCGGCGCATTAAAGATCTTTCGAAAGAAGTCTGGAAAAGATGCGGCAGTAGCCTTGGCCTTGAACAATATTGGAATAAACTACGCGCGACGGAGGAACTATTCCAAAGCAATCGAGCTGTGTAGCGAGGCGTTGCGGATACGAAAGCTCACTCTTGGCGACGATCATCTAGACGTGGCCGACTCATGTCTCAATATCGCCAACATTCTCGACGAGTGGGGAAAGGATGAGCAGTCCTTGAAGTTCTACAAAGAGGCCATGAGTCTATACCGTCGCCGACTAGGCGACAATGACTCGGAAGTCGCAAACTGTCTTCAGCACCTAGGCTCGATTCATCTGAAGTTGAACAGCCAGGAAAAAAGTATCACCTGTTTCGTAGAGTCGATACGAATCTACCGTGTCAGAGGAGGGGACGACAGTCTCGACATGGCGTTGTCTCTTTTTAACCTCGGAAGAATCTATGGTAAGCGTGCCGAGTTCGATAAATCGCTCGCGTGTTTCAAGGACTGTCTACGGATTCGGAGAGAAGTGCTTGGCGACCAAAATCTGGATGTCATTGCTGTTCATCGATACATCGATGCCATTAAACGAAAAATGCGACGATGAGCTTTAACAAGACGTGCTAACAGTAAATCAAACTTCAATGTGCTGCACCGCTCTCACACGTAGAATGGGTCTGAGACAAACGGGCCCCGCAAACGGTTTAATCTCGTAGCATGCTTTAGTGGCACCTTTCTATCTCTACCAAAAATGGATTTCGTGTGCTGAAGTTTTCGATAGTGATCATACTTTTGCTTGCGTCTTTGTGATGGGTCCATCCCGGTGCTGCTAGCACGACTGCGCGCGCTGCCCTTGGACTCTGCATCGTCGTCTGTTGGCTGGTAGTTTTGCCCCCTTTGTGAGGCAAGCGATACGTCATCGAGACCTTTCGATTCGTCTCGTCCGCTTGAGCTCGTTGGCAGCGCCTCGACCAGGCTTATTGACAATACGGGGCTCTTCCTCGCCACTGTTGTATCATCTCGATCATCGTCTGGTGCATACTCTGAAAGCAGCTCCAGACCAAATGGCAGCGATTCGTGACAAATGGGACTCGAAGGTTGGGAGTGTGTAGTTTTCGAAGGTACGCTCAGGCCTTCTTCTCTTGTCAGTTGGTCAAAGTTCATGGCGATAGGACGCCGTGTTGTTTTACTCGTGGAAATGTTGAAATTGTGAGACGAGGTTGTGGACATTCTTGCCTGGTCGTGGCCAAACATGGCGAGACGTAAAAACAGGATTGACTCAACTGATGGTGGCGGAATTTGTTCCTACGAGGTTTTGCGTATGCGTGGTAGAAAAAATCAAATTTCAAATTCAACGTTGCTAGCGATTTCTGCGAAGTATTTAGTCGTGTGTATACAAAAGCAATGTATCGCATGAATATGGATATATGCATGCTTTAGCACGACCAAAATTGCGCGCCCACCGCCTTCACATCATGCTTGAGCGCAGGCCCCAAGCAGCATGAACCTGCACTATACAAGTAGTCTATATGCACAGGAAAGATCCGACATTGAAACACGTTGAACATTGTGCAAGGAATGCACGACTCACACTTCTCAGGCTATTTGATCAAGTGAGACTTCTCTGGCATTCAGGTCTTGACAAATCGACTTCTATGGGGAACAACATGGAAACTGGCGGCCGATGTGCCTGCTAATTCCGGATACCAACTTGTCAGTATGTTTGATGGTCGAGCCTTCGCCATTCACCTACTGTTCTGGATACGCCACTCGATTTACAAAAATGCTGCAGTTTTTGGACGAGCAGGATGACCGTGTCGAGATCATTACAACCGATCAGATTTCCACCGAGAAGCCTAATCATTTTTTGCAGTTTCCTGTCCACCATACATGGGGGATTCATTTCCCTTTTTACAAGGGCTTAACCCTGTCTGTTGATTGCCGACTGAAGGCCTTGAGAGTGATACGGAGCTTCAAACCTGACATTCTGCACGTGAGCAGTCCGTAAGTTGAAATTGCGCAGAGAGTGTCGGAGAGGCGTTGAGCATGCTCGACTCACTGTATCACACTGCACACACTACGACAATGGACACAGAGGTTTGATGGTAGTCCCAGCAATATTCTATTCCAGATTGATGAGTATTCCTCTTGGTGTGTTATTGTTATGAGGATTTCCCGGAAAGGCAGCTTCCCGTCCACCGCTCGAGCTCACGCCGCCTGCGTCCGTTGTTAAATTTCCGACGCTTCAGTACTCAGCTACCATACTCATTTGCCAATTTATGTTCGACAATATCTCCCAAAATTCCGATTGGCTGAACGAATCGCATGGTGGCTAATACAGATCTGTCATGGCTTTGCTGACTTGACGTTAGTCACCAGCCCACAAGTGCAACTCGAGTTTTCTGGCCACGGCGTGAAGAGAGTCGACGTTTGGCGAAAGGGTATTGATATCGAACAGTTTCATCCACGTTACTACGACGACCAGACGCGCTACACCATGACCGACGGGCATCCGCATGACTTTCTCATTGTCTTTGTCGGGCGGCTTAGTATCGAGAAGCGTATCATGGATCTCAAGGGAATTTTGGATGCGGCGCCGACCGAGTCTCGATTGTGCTTTGTCGGCACCGGTCCCTTAGAAAAGGAGCTGAAAGAAGTCTTTGCCGGTACCAACACTGTCTTTTCAGGTCAGCTTCGGGGTGAGAAGCTGAGTAGAGCATTCGCTTCAGCCGATATCATGGTGTTTCCGAGTGACAGTGAAACACTAGGTCTCGTCGTCATGGAGGCAATGGCCAGCGGGACACCTGTTGTCGGCGCTTGCGCGGGAGGCATTCCAGATATGATTGAGGACGGTGTAACATCCTTTCTCGTTCCTCCTGGAGACACTGGCGAGTTCGTAAAGAAGATCAACGTACTTCGAGACACGGCATTCCGCAATGAAATGGCAAAACGTGCTCGACTTGAAGCCGAAAAATGGACATGGAATGCATCTATGGCCCATCTGCGCCAGTCTCAGTACGAACAGGCAATAAAGAACTACAAACGACGGGTGAGCACTCGAACTTTCAATTGGTTTAAGCGACCCTCCTTAGAACTAAGCAGGCGTGAAGAATATAACAGGTAAAGACGCTATTCATACTCATCTACCGTCCAGTCATATCCAAGATCCTTGAGCAGTTCATTGAACGCTTTCGCAAACGGTCGTAAGTAGCTTTCCATTTCGTGACGGAGGCCGGGGCGTATCGGTTTGGGCGAGACATTGACCGACGAATCCGAAGCAGTATTGACTCTCCTACCTAGCTCATCCCCTAGAGCCTCCACCTTCGTTTCTACGTTCTGCACGCCAAAATGGCGAAGTGTCTGCTCCATGAGTTTCTTGGGGTCAGAGGCAATCCGTCGGTAGTCCAATATGAGGAGCTGCTCTTTGGGAAAGTGCACCAGCCATCGCCGAAGGCCGCGGACATAGTCTGAACGATCTGCATGTGTAGCATGATGAAGACGGCCCAAAAAGTACGAGTCGGGGTGACTGTCTGGATCAGATTCACGCTGGATACGATTTCGTGTTTGGGCGTCCATGGCGTCGCGCTTGGCATGAAACTCGCCCGGCTCCATCCCACGCGCCGAATTGCGGAGTTCCATCGTCATGGCTGACCAGGCTCTCTCTACAAGATCGCGTGCCAAGAAGATGATGCGAACCGATGGAAACAGTCGTCGAATTTCACGGATGTCGCGATCCGGTAAGACAGCATAGCAGGGTGTCACCTCGCCGTACAGGAGATCACGGTCGAAGGGGAACTGTCGGCTATACCACCCGAGACCTTTCCTGCGATGCCAGTCCCAAAAGTGCAGTTCCTTCTGAGCTGGAAGACCCAGCCCCGGAACCGACCGAAGCATTTCATGCAACCATGTCGTTCCACCTTTCTGCGCGCCAATGCATAGAAACGACAGGCGAATTCTGAGCTCGTCGTGATCGCGCGGCACTGGAACAGTTTCCGTACGGGGTCGCTTTCGTCGCTGCTTTTCGTCTCGGTCCTCGTCTTTCGACCCAGATGTCTCTGAAGCCCTTTTCGCACTCTTATCTAGTTGCTTGAGAAGGGCAGCAAAGTCGCTCATCGTCAAAGCTTCGACAAAGCGATCCTAGAAACGAAGCACACACGTCGGGTCAAGTCGCGGTGTCGTGTTCCGCAACATATGATACCAGGTAACATCATCGCCACATCTGCAAACACCAAACACAGGCCGCGCATCGCGACAAAAAGCAAGTTTCACCAAAATGCGAGCTCGGGTGCGAGCTCTGTTCAAACCAACTTGCGCGCGCTTTGTAAGACACACGTTGAAAGTAAGTACGGAATAACCTGAACTCTATTTCAGCTTATCCCACTCTAGGAATGCAGAGTGTAAGCCGTACGGTACATGGTGCGGGAGATCAAGCGCATACACTGGTCCTGAGTTCAGACGCTCGCCATCCAAAATCAAGAGCTGAGATCGAAGAGAGCTCATGCCGTCTGTGGATGATACACCCAGCGCCTCCTTCCGAACTTCGGTGGCAATCATGAGGACATAGGCTGACCCATCTGTGATCCCGACTTTTGGAACGATGGTTGGTTCCGATACGGCATACCAGTTCTTGGGCAGCGTAAACTTTCCCATGACTTCTCCTTTCCTCCTACTGTCCGTGTCTCGCAGAGCAAATTTGACAATTCCGTCCAGCTTGATGCCCTCTCTTGGCTGCTTATAAACTTCAAGAGGCCCACCAATTGTAGACACGTGTGAGCAGAAGACAGAATCGACGTCACTTCCAACAAAACGATCGTCTATGACTGGAAATTCCACGAGCGTTCCAGGATTCAAGCAGTGCTCGCTGGTTGATCCCGATTCGAGGTCGAGAGTCCATTCGTGTAAAAATGCGGTCGAGTACTCAGAAATATAGCTTCCGTCACCCCTTGGCTCGCTTCTTAGCGCATGTACCACGACCTTTCCACCGTCTCCGCTTTCAAACGCATTCACACAATGTAACACGACGCCAGGCTCACAATCAAACCACATGACATCGTCGTCTTGAACATCCGACCGAGTTCGTGGAACGACACCGATGCGTGCACCATTCTCTGGTTCATATTCCACGGGAAATTTGTCCGACAGCATTCTCTTGGGTCGCACTGTGAGCGGAAAGTCGAAGACGACCGCGTAATTCTCCGTGATGGCAATATCATGCATCATGACAGGAGTTGGCGTACTTACGGGAATGGAATGTTTCAGCTTCCAACCATTCTTGCTTCCACTTTCTTGCGAAAAGACATCCAAACGAACGTAGGGCGACGATGACGAACTGTATGAGACGTGAATACGATCTCCCGACGTTGGACAGGTTCGTCCATGAGCACCCAAGTTCCCACCGGTAATGGGATCGGTATTCGGAACGGCTCCGTCCAAGCGCGTCATGGCTTCCACTGTACGAACCCTTCCGTCTCTAGAAATTTCAATTTCCGACGGCGGAGCCTGTTCCATGAGTGCAAGTACGCGTCCGCCGTGTTCGGCGAGGGCCGTATTGGCCGTGTCTTTCTGACCCTGAATCGTTCGAAATGCAATCATGTTGGAGACTAGATTTTGCAACAGAGGAAAGCCTCGTGGAGCGCTTCCCAGCGAGCCCTTGTATCGCACGGAGTCCCCCCTCCTTGCCTCTCGTATGCGACCCTCTGTCTCCACGTAGGTGGACGAAAACTGACTCATCTCACCATTGTCATCAGTGGGGGGAAACGTAATGCACTGAATCATGCCATCAGCGTCGAGAAAACCATCTTCTGAGGTTCCCCCGTTCGGGCCAATGCGGAGCAAGCATCCTGGTGGGAAATTAGATGGGACGTGTTTTTTACACGAGTCTCCGTATGGTGTAACGCCAGGAACAGAACAAGGAGTCGGGTCGGGTCTCTCTGGGACCGAAACAAACAGAGAATTGAACACTTGATTGTCATGCCGGTCACGCGCCAAACGCTCCGACTCGAGCTGAACCGCCCGAAGGTTTTCCTTGGTTGTAGGGGACGATATGTCACTCCTGGTTTTGGTCGATGAAACCTGACTTCTTGCCGATGCCGACGATGATGATGAGGCCACGGAGTGATATTGCGGTATTGACGTAAAGGCACGTATTGTGCTTGTGGCGCTGAGCGCTACGCCAACCAAGAGATAGTATGAGAGGGCATGGCAAGTCATTTTATCGATGCGACAGGAAGTATGAAGAGGTTCTACCGGTATTGCTGTTGCTGTTGCAGAGCAGTCTTGTGGCAAGAGCAGAGGCCATGGTCGTACCGGAAGGAACCTACCGCAATCCGGCGGCGAAGAAAACACGTCACAGTTGGTAGGCGAGAAAATAAAGTTAAATTTTATGGAGCGCGATAGCTCGCACAAACGGGTGCGACTGGCGGCCGTACAGACGGGATTCGAAAAGGAGACCGCGCGATCGACATCAACACTCATCGGCGCAATGCTGCACTGTTGACCATGGTGGCGCAACGCGGTGACACCATTAGAGCAAACGGCGAGCCACCTTCTCAAAGCGTCTCCCACAAAAAAGTATGAGCGCTGGCTCAGGACGACTTTCTGTCGGCGACAGGCCAGCGCTTTCTTCTTCAAGAGCGGCGGACGGAGTGCCCCGACGCTATTTCTTCGTGGTTCTCGTGGTGTTGATGGTCGTTTCTCTTCAAGGTCTCTCGATCGACCAATGGGAGGTACTCGACACCATACTACTTCTTTTTGGGATATTTGCCCTTGGGATATGTCTTGTCTTCGTGAAGCGGCGATGCATAGACCTGCCGTCTTCTACTACTCCCCCCAAAAATAGATCCATCTTCGTGCGGATACGACAGCTACTGTCGCGGCGACTGGCGAGGAGAATCCTCCTCCTCTTACTGGTCATTGTCGTTCTCGTCTACATCCTTGTCTTTCGAATTCTCGCCGAAGAACTGGGCTATAGACCACCGAGTGTACCTCCTCAAGTACGATCCAGTGCAAAGAACGACGAGCTGTTGACGGTCTTCTTGATTGATGGACTAAGGGCAGACATTTTTGAAGAAGAACTCAAGGCTGGAAACTTGCCCAGCATGCAGGCATTGGCGGACACAGGATGTCGCGTCAATAGTGTCATGGCGACCTTTCCTTCCATCACAGGCTACGCCTACTGGCCGCTCATGACAGGAATCGACGCCACGCGATCTGGACACTTGGGCACCCGCTACATGGACCGTCGTCTCGATGCGGGAAATTGGAGGAATCACTACGGACCGGGCAGTGCACACTTTGAGCCTGGCTTTGAGCCAAGCGTAAGTACGCTCTTCGAAGCATCGAAAGGATGGACTCTGGCAGGTGGCTCCATGCTGAAACGAGGTGCCAACGTCACGTACACTGCTTCTACTGAACAGTATTTTACCAAGATTTCGCACAAGTGGTGGTTACCAAAGGTTTTGCGCAAGATCCCGATACTGAAATGGGTGGCACCGAACTTTATGCAATACGAAACTAGGTACCTGAGACGGATTTTGAAAATTCTGAAACAAGGCAACCCTCGCGTGGCGTGGATTGTGTTTGCCAGTACCGACAATGTCGCTCATGCGTTTGGAGTTCACGATGAATACCGTACGGTGCTGCGGGCGATAGATCATTCTATAGGAATGTACGTTAAAGCTGTCCAGGCGGAGCACTACCGAACGACGTTTGCGGTAGTGTCGGATCATGTAAGTTTCTTGTCTGTATTGAATTACTCGAACAACACGAAGAAACGTAGCATTACGCTCATGTCCATTCTCCTAATTTTCGAAAGGGAGAAGCAAGTGTTGACATTCCAGGGGGCGGCAATTTAGATTTGTGTGACGCTTTTATAGATAAGGGAGTAAGGGCATGGCGGGGGGATGCCAAGGCCTGGAGTGGCAAGTTTGATGAGCCTTTGGATGCGTTTGGAGCCGATAAGGATATCTTGATTGGCATACAGGGAGACACGGCCGCGTCGGTTTATGTCAAAAGCGACGCGGGGTGGAAAGAACGCACTTTTGAGAAGGAGCTTCGTACATTCCAAGCGTCGAATGGATCGACTGTTGATTTGGTGCAGACAGCGCTGGCGTTTCGAGGCGTCGAGCTTGTGGCGTGGTCACGAGAAAATGGTGTCGTGGCGGTGCAGACAACATCTGACGGAAGCGAGGACACGAGTGCAATTGGCTTGATCCATCTAGAAAGAGACGGTCGAATATCCTACAGGCATGATGGAGCCACAAGAGACAACACAGGGCATCGCTGTCCATTGGGATACGGACCGGCACTTGCGGACGGCAGACCACGGTCGGCACGAGAGTGGCTCGAGGTCACGAACGAGTCTCCATTCCCATACGCGCTCATTCGACTTATCCAATGCTTCACTGTCCCAGGTCTTTCACCCGATATGATAGTGACCGCTCAAGGGGGCTTTGACTTTGGGAAAGAGTGGGAGTACTTCATTTTGAACTTTGCGGGAGGACACGGCGGGATCAATCCATTTCATCTGAAAACGACGGCCATCTTTTCTGGAAGTGGTGTAAAGAATGGAAAAACCGTCCAGCAGGTAACAGCCGAAGATATTGGTGCCTCGCTCCACAGGCTCTTGGGATCACCGCACTCGACACCGTCTCTCCAGTTTCTGGAAGGTCGAAAGGAGGAGGACATGATTGCAAAAGCCTATTTCGACCCTAGTACTCGCGACGAAAACTACGCGGAACAGCTACTGCGGGGAACACCTCTTTCATGCGTCTCCCCTCCCTCCTCGTAGAACAAAACGTGAAACAAAAGCCTCACTCATTTAAGATAGAGATGAATTTCTCTCTTGAGTAGAGCTAGTAGCACCCACTTCTGCCTACAGAGTATGTAGCTCGTACTACTTGCCAACCGCCATCCATCCAACAAGAAACACGGGGTAAGGCGTAGCAACTTCTGGTTCCTCTCTATGGTCTTATCCTGATCCGCACGATACTCCGATCCCTGACGATCCCCCCCATCGGACTGTGGGAACAGTGCTCATCCGTCATCCTCCTTCATCACGACACCGACAACGTCGAGGACGCATAGATCAGTTCTCCCCCAACTTCCATGACTGTCATATTAAAGGCCCTCGCATACACTGGTACCGCTGATTGTACGAGCGTCACGACTCGATCGACCGGATAGTCCTGCGCCACAACCCGCGCCAGCGTGGAATGGAAGGGCTGATGTCGCGGATTGTGTACGTCAATGCCCGCAGCCCGCATGGCCGTTTCAATGCGACGCACAAGGGAAAAGAGTTTTCGTTGCGAGGCCACGTCGTAGACGGAAAGTAGATAGACCGTTCGACCGTCGTGATCTATATTGCAGCTCGTCTCGTCGATCGTCAAGGACAAGATGTCCCATTCCAAGTTCTTCACGATTTCGACAATGACATCTTGCTCTTCTGGAGTGTGACAGCACCAGTAATTGAGAGACGTATGAAGGGTCGTTGTGTTTTCCAGACTGATCACGGAAGAAGAAAAGGGTGCGTTGGCAGAAATGATTTCTTGCGCTTGCAGAACATGTTCTCTCATGTCGTCCAAGAAGTCAAGGTGAAGCATCGATGTCAGGGAGACATGACTGCGTCCCGGTGGACATTCTTTGGGACAGTCGGAATCGCCGTGATAGCACAAGGACAAGGGATTGTGCGTGGAAGACACGGGCAGCAGTAATAGCAACAGCGTCGCGTTGACAAAAAGTAGAACCCGATTCGTCCTAGTTCCAAGACTCCAGTTGTACGCCATTGTCATTCGTCACGTTTTGGGTCTTGCGCAGAGAAATGTGATGGTACTATTAGAGAGACACCGAGCACTGTAGCACAAAATAGCGCATATTATGAAATCCCATCGTCTGTCGCCTCGAGCCGCGCGTGAGTCGAGTCATCAGTCAGTCCCGCTGATACGTGCGCGTCAGTTTCAGTCTGCGCGCGTTGACTGGATTTCACTCACGTTTCACTCACGACTGACGTACGGACGGTAAATTGCAAAATAAAAAATGGACTCGACGCGACGAGAGATGACCATGATGGACACATCACCGACGACGCCGGCTGCGATCTCTCTTTGCGCTGATGCCGAGTAAGGAGACCGAGCATTCGCCTTCTTATCGGATGAGGGAAAGAGAGAGATTGATATTCTTTAGACCTCAACATCATCCATCAACCAACAAAGAAAATCACTTCACAATTCATGACTACTTCGACATCAACGAGCGCTGCTGCTTCCTCCTCGTCCCATCGCGGCATGGGTATCGTTGTGGACTGTCCTCCTCCTCGCAGTTCTACTAGAAGTACGGATGATCGTCGAGGAATTCGTTTGAAATGTATCATATTGGGTGCTGCTGGAGCTGGCAAGACTTCCTTGTTGCGACGTTTCTTTCATCATACCTTTCAACATGCAGTCATCGTGTCCCCACCCTCGGGTCCGACTTTTATACGGGTCGTATCCGAAATCCAGTGCAGAATAGTACAAGCAATAATAGTATTACTACTCATACTACTGCCGCAGATGAAAAGAAGGACACCGTCGACGACAATCCAGCTCCTCACGACTACTGCTGGGTCGATGCGATCGCACGTCAACCCTACTTGAGTTTGCAAATGTGGGATACGGCAGGCCGAGAACGCTTTGTGGCGGGACGACGTACCGCAACTCCGTCGACGCTCTTGAGCGATGATTTTTTTCGACAAGCCGATGCGGCCATGTTGGTTTACGATGCTACCTCCAGTACGTCCTTTACGCAATTGCTCAAGTGGCATGCGGACTTGTTGGAACGAAGACGAAAAACGACGAAGCGTATCAAGCCCTTTCCCTTGTTGATTGTGGCCAACAAGATGGATCTCTTTCAAAAAAATAAGAATGATGATGATATGGATGAATCACCCACCAGTCGACGACATGTTGTGCCGCAGCGAGATGTTATGGGATTGCAGGGTGGTCGCTTTCGTGGAAAGGACAGTCGATATGAGTATAGTGCACCGCAGGAGGAAAGACAAGAGACGCATAATCATACACAAGAGGGTGGGGGCAGGCGCTTTGAAATTTCAACGTACATGGCGACGGGCGATACTTGGACGACGGATGGCTCGTATTTGGACTCGGTACTTACGACCGAAGATGCATCACATCCCGATCGAGATATGGTGTTACTTTGGTGTATGAGGAATGGACTGAAGCATTTTGAAGTTAGTGCGTTGGATGGGACCGGAGTGCAAGAGGCCATGACCTATCTTGCGACTCTGGCGCTGGAATCGGTGAATGACCGAGAATTGGATAGCCTCGTGGAAGCATCGCCGTCGTCATCAGTATTGTTGCCACCGCCGCCATTGCCTCACGCAACGAGCTATCAACGGCGCAACAAGAGTTTGGACTTGCACCAGCGGTATGCACAGAAAGAGGACGGGTGCCGGTGGTGTTTTCCGCCATTTCAATTTTGCAAGTCCTAGTAAATAGTTCACGCGCGTCGTGGTTCTGTTTGTACTGCTATAGTTTGTCTAAGCACAAGTTTTTAATCTATCTGAGCAGTGCCTTTTCTTAAGACAAGAGATCAATGAATGGCTTGTCGCGGGCATCCTCGGTGCTGCTTGCAATTCATCGTTTTGTCTTTCTTGCGAACACCATCAATTGGAACTCCGGTCGTTGGCTTCATGTCTTTTCGCCGAGTCATGTCCTTTCGCCGAGTCATGTCCTTGATGCGCTTGCGAAGGTTCTTGTCCTTGAGCTTCAAAAGCTAACTCTGACGGACGAGGCGCCTGGACATACATGACATTCTGGTTGTAGGGGGGTGGAGAATGATAAATCGGAGCACCCGTCTGGGAGGGATCGTAGGCAATATACCCATACCCATGTTGCTGCTTCATATATGACGGGTCGAAGGATTGCGCAGATGCGTTCATGTGCCCGGGAGAGAGCGATGCGGGCGATTGCGATCGAGGAGACAACACGTTTGGGCCAGCCGGCGAGAGCTGACCGCTCCAGGCTTCGTTCGTCGATCGGTCCGGTTCCTCTGCAAAGAAGCGACCTTCTTGACCCGGATGGGCCATGTTGGAACGATACAGCAAGTCCCCTTGAGAGCCCGGAGCGCTGGTCTGTCCTTTCGGTACATTCGCCATATCCGCATGTCCGTAATGAGATCCAACATAGTGCTCATGCTGTGATGGTCCGGGAGATAACATAGAAGGCGTCTCTGTACGAACACCTGGCATCGATACCGGTACGAACATAGGGTTGCCCCCCATTGAACCCATGGAGTAGTCCCCGGCTGTGTCAAAACTTGACGAAGGCCCAACTCCTGGTGGTCTAAGTGGTCGACGATGGTCTTGCGGATCGTGATAGGCCTGCATCTGTTGCATCTGGCGTTGTTGAAGCTCATAGTGCTGCCGAATGAGAAGATGCTGACTTGGCGCTTCCTGGTGCCGGTGCTGAGGCGGCTGTCCATAGGGATATCGCATTTGTTGATATCCAATCTGTCCCATATGAGGATGGCCTTGGTGACCATAAGTTGGTTTGAACTGACGTTGCTGCCGCCGGCCGGGTCCCTGCCGTCGATTCTGTCCGTATGACCCTTGATGGTACTGATGCGGGTATCGGCTAGAGCCGGAGCTGCGGTTAGATCCAACTCGGCTATCCACTCCCACTTCCCTGTCATTGGGGGCCCCAACATTTTCAGTGTCGACCATCTCACTCGCGACCAGGCTCAAGTCGATCAGAGACAAGTTACGATCTTCATTCATCTTGGAAGGCGGGGGAGGTGTGCTAGCAACTTGATCTGGATATGTACTGAGCTTGCCCCACTTTGTAACAGCGAGACGAATATGTTTTCCTTGGTACAGTTCGAGTGTGCAATTTCTTAGCACAACGGCCCCAGAGCGAACAGACACTTCCTTGAGAAGCTCAATCTGATCATCTCTAGCCCGTAGCGAAACACAACCAGTCTCGTCGCCGACCGCCACTTCAGCAAGTCGTACTCGAGATCGATCAACTCTCAGCTTGTCGACAACCACATTGACCTCTCCCACAAGACTAGCAGACAATCAAATGACGAATATGAGTAAGCAACAAAACACGAGGGGAAATTTCCAATAGCAGAGTCTCGCAAAGCATAACGTACACACATAGATTGAACCCGCCCCGCGGAGGTTGAAGTCGCTTCGACTGCTGAGGCCCTCCTGACGCCAAACTCACATCACCATCGTTTCCACTCTCCTCTGGCGATATTTCTGGTGATCCTTCCTCATTGGTTGTACTTGAAGTCGCGTCGACCTTGTTCTGGACACGCGCGAGCTCTTGTTCTAGCTTTCCATGATCAATGTTGTAGGCACTCGTCAAGTCTGACACGTGAACGTAAGTCGCGCGCCTCAGCGGTGGACGCGGTGCTTGCTGACCCGTCGGAGCCATGACAGGAAAAGCGGGATCGATTGTAGCGACAGACATGTCGCGCTATTATCCAAGTGAATAGTACCGGAAAACCCCAATCGCACCTACAATAACTCGTGTGACGAGTTTCAAATTGGTCACAAAGTTTGTCAAGTGGGACCTATCCAGGAATCGACACAGCTTTGCTACGAAGCTAGCTCCGACCTTCTCAAAGGCGCTTGACCTCTACCCTCAAGAGACGTTGTGCGACCTCCCAACACGAATCGAAGAAGTCCCGAAGAGTTCCTGGTGGGACTTGGCATTCCAATCGAACAAATTGGTGACCGCCTATTTTCTCACTCCCACTTTGCGCTCGACGGTTCGAAAGATTTTGGCGGGAAAACTTCAACACTACCCGGATGTGCGAGGTTTCCGATTTTGAAGCTATGAATTTAGCTCGGACCGAGATCATGTTCGTCAGTTCGTGCGCGCGACAGACGGCGTCAAGAAGATCGAGGTTCGACCATGGGCGCGACTACGCCAGCGATGGTGACAGAGATGATTGCCTCGGACGCTCTCAAAGACACAATGGACAAGTGCAGCACAACGGTTTTTCAAAGCTTTCTTACAGTAATTTGAATCAGAAATCAGTTTCAGCAAAGAATAGCGAGCCATCAGGCTCGACTTACGTTCTCGCGATCTCTTTTGGCTGGATGCAGGGATGCCATCATCGAGCTCAGTATACCCACCGGCGCATCCACCGCACACTCGGGTGCTGTCAAGGACACCCGGGGGCGAATTTTCGGTGCTCGATCGTCTACTCGTTGTAATAAGTTCGCTAACAGTGGTTGGCTCTGTAGTTTGGGTTCCAATCGCGTATGCTTGGGCATGGAAGCGGTGGAAGAGGATACCGAAGGACGCCCGGAACAAGCGCCGACGTACACTGTACGCAACATTACTGCTATCACTTGCCGCGCTCGCGACTGTTGGCCCTCATCGATCCTATCGGCTCGGAAAGTTCCTTCAAGTAAAGAAGTGGAGGCTTTGGAAAGCGTGGCTTCGGTTCGTCGCATTCGAGATCGTAGTGGCAGACAACGCCAAGACGTCCGGTTTGGAAAACAGAAAACATTTTGACATTCGAAATGACCAGGCAATATTCGCTGTCATCCCGCATGGTCTCTTTCCATTTGGGCTAGGGTTTGCGGCACTGACAGAAGCTGCGGCAAAGGTTTTTGGGGACTTTCGACCAGTTGTGGCGACGGCGACCTCGCTGTTTCCATTTCTGAGGACCATCTTGTCTTGGATCTGGGCTGTGGATGCCTCTAGGTCGTCCGTAGATCATGCTCTCGCGCAAGGCCATCGGATAGGACTGGCTCCGGGAGGAATTGCTGAAATGTTTGTCGGCTACCCGGCTCCTTCGACTCTCCCCGATGAGGAGTATGCCATTCTCAAGCCACGCAAAGGCTTTATCCGTATGGCACTCCGGCACAACATTCCTGTTGTTCCCGTCTATTGTTTTGGGGCTACGAAATTACTCAAACGACTGCAACTTCCGGGCGTATTTGAGCGAATGTCGAAGTTGCTCCGCGTCAGCATGGTACTGTTTTTCGGTCAGTGGGGACTACCAATTCCATTCCGCCAGCGCCTATTGTATGTCATGGGACAGCCAATTTTTCCACCTGGAGATTTCATTCCGGAAGGTGGTCCGTTGTTTGAGGAGCAGGTGAATCGTATGCATGCACAGTTCTGTGATGAGCTCCAGGCGCTGTTTGATCATCACAAGGAATCCTATGGTTGGCAGCGCAAGACACTGAGACTAATTTAGAACCTTATGTCATACACCAATAACTTGTTAGTACCCAGTTGGGTATGTATCCCGCACGAGGTGACAAGAAGTGCAAAGTCTTCCGTCAGATGGGATCGTGAGAGAGTATCCAAGCTCATAGGTCTGTGTGTCTATCCGGCAAAACGGATGCCTTTCTCAATGCCATCACGAAAGAATGACGCATTCTCCGTACAGTCTGATCAGTTATGGACTTTCTAAAAGACTTTCTCATCATGTGTCACAGCATTTAATAATGAGGTATGTCGTGTGTGCATGATACAAAAAACGTTGCCCGGATGCGAACGATATTCTTGAATTCTGAATCTTGCCAGATGCACGAGATAAGTGACGCGCCCCTGAAGTGATGGGTTGATGTGTCAAAAGGATAATCACGATCGATTGAGGCTGCTGTCCCGTTAATCTCAGTGGGGTAGACTTCAGAGGGCGAGGAAGTGATGACAGAGACGTTTACCGTGGTAAGCGTGGACAGTCGAAGACCACCGATGTTGTCTCTTGACACGCTGTCGAGTAGAACGGACCTCAATGAGGCTGTGAGAAAGGAATCGCTTTCGGAGAAGCTCATGTTTCTTGACACGGCGTCCAGTAAGCCTGATCTGTGTCCTCCTGTTGGACCAAATCCGATGCTTCTGTCAAGGAAAGAGGTCGATGCGCTCTACGATCTCTTGGAAGTTCTGCAGACGGCGCTCGGGGAGCTGCAAATCCAGTACGTTGTCACTGCAGGAACTCTACTTGGAGCTATCAGATCCGAGTCGTTCTTGTTCAACGACGATGACATTAATATTTCCATTGTCGATGACGGCAAGAGCTACGACCGACTGACGAAAGACTTGCCCAAGCTACTCAAGGAAGCGACGGGTGCTCGAAATGAACTCCAAAGATCGAATCTTCAGTTTACATACCACGAGCGGCCCTTTGAGGCCTGCGATCGTGTCAAGTCCAGTGTGACACCTCTTGTCTCGGTTAATATTCTCGTCCTTCGAAAGTACGAGAGTGTAGAGGAACTGAGTTGTTTGGTGTCCCAGAACGATAATGGAGAAGATCGCCCGGCCGATGTTGTTGATCAGATTCATGCTGACATGCCGGACGCCGAGTATCCTTTGTATCACTTCAACAACCGCAAGGCTATCGAATTGTGGCCCCGAGAGTACATGACCCCGAAGGAGCTTTTCCCGGTGATCGAGCTGAAGTTTGGTCATCTTACCGTGCCAGGACCAGGGGATTCGATCGGGGTTCTCCGGAGGTTCTACGGGGGGCAATGCTTCACACACTACACTATTGCGCAACATGAGGGTGGTGACACCCATCCGAGTGTCAACGCGCGGGACATGGTGACTCTATTGCCTCTGAGGGACGAGCACTTCTGCCCAGTTCAGTGCTCGCGTCGCAACAAGCGAGTATGGTCTTCTCATTGTCGGGAAGCCCTGGAGACGAAGCTTGCCTTGTATGACGAGTACCGTGCAGGACTTGCCACGCTTCCAACGCCATCGAGGTCGTTCGGTAGCATGTCGCGCAGCAAGTCTCACTTCGCAATTCCTGATGAGCGCAACTCTCCGACAGAAGTCGCCCGTGCTGCGATAGAGCCAGAGACGACGAGATGGTTTGGGGCAGACGTGCGTCGCTGTATTGGCGACTCGCAGAAGACTCCGAACTTTGACCAGAGTCTCCGTACCGTAATGGAGCCACACATTCGCAAGGCTCGAGCGAGCCGAGAAAAGTCAACGAGCAAATCAACCCTGAAGGTGGATGCTTCTATTGCCAGCGCCGTCGGTGTTCCCTACACGTCTCTCCGCAAAGAGCGACCTTTTCTGTTTGACGAGTATTCGCATCCGCTGCATCAAATGCTCGCCGAGACGCTTGAAGTGGAGGACCTATCTAAGCTTCACGAATCTCCTATACAAGACAAACACGCTCTGCTAGAGCCGATGCTACGTTCCTCTTGTCGTCGCCGCTTTCACGAGTGCTACGACAACTTTGTTACTTCCTTTTGCATTCCACTCGTTCATTCGATTGCCATGACGAGGAATGTCTTCCACTCGACGTCTCCCAACGCCTCCACCAGGATTCGCTACCGCTACCAGGCCTTCCCCTGCATTCGCGTGGTTCGACCGGGAGAATTATCCGTCGGTCCACACTGCGATACAGCCTACGGCCATTCGATTGGCAGTCTCAACTTTCACGTGCCGCTCACTGCCGTCTTTGGAACCAACGCGTTGTACACCGAATCTCACCCTGGACGAGAAGACTGGCATCCGCTCACGACCAAGTCTGTGGGGCTGGGATACATCTTTGACGGTGCCCGATGCCTTCACTTTACTCTTGAAAACACGACGCCCGTCACACGCGTGTCGATTGACTTTCGGATTTCCATCTACCGAAATGACAACGGCCATACGGACAACTGCAACACGGGTCTTTGCACCAGAGCCATGCTAGAAGATAACTTCTCGAGGGCTGGTCCAGGATACTATGACGAAGCCTCTATTGATCTTGGTCCTCTTCAACATCATGATCCAGTCGACAGTACCGTTGCCAGGAAGGAATTTCCCGACTTGTTTGAGCCCGACAGTCGAGTCGGCTTCCCCTTTGCATGCTAAACTGCTACCAGCTACTCCATAAGAAACTATACTGTAGGCGCAAGCAGATCGCAACTGCTACAACGCCACCCAAATCAATATGTACATCATCCGATCCACTGGAACATTATGGCGTCGATGTAAAAAGCAAGCTAGCATAACTATCATGTTCCCAAAACATTTTATGCCAACCACTTTTTCTATGGAGCATATAAGGGCACACAATCGTAATATACTTGCTACTTGTGCAGCACAGTCACTGCATCTTTCAACTAAGACTAGGCGACATTGGCAAAACCTCTGACTACTCGGATCCTTTGACAACTCTTGCTGCTACAGTCTAGCTAGGGAATATCGTCGACGATCCGGTCCGGCACGTACACGGTCATACCATCCATTTCCTTGGTCAGTTCCACCATGCACGAGAGACGACTTTCCGGAAACAACTCATCGTCATCCCAGTAATGCGTCAACATGCGTTGTTCGACAGGCGTCTTTGGGGCCGCTGTTTCGGCTCCCTTGCCCGAGAGGAGAACATGGTCAAAGCCCGTGGTAGGGCCCTCGCCATAGAGCGGTTCCGTCCATTCGTCGGAGCGTACGGCGCTCCACGCGGAACCGACACTGGCGGGTCCAATGTCGATATCGTGCAATTCGCAAATTTCGTGAAGTGTCTTGCCTATATTATATAATATATATAAGCGTTGGCATGTGAGGGGTGAGACACACGACGAGACCGCGTTCCACCTTCTTGTCACTGCAACCTTGGCATTATGCCACTCGACGTACCAACCAGACCCGGAACCTTCCTTCGCGCACCACTGGGGTCCGTAAAGGTCAGAGATATAGTAACGTCGTGTACCGTGGGAGTCGATGCCGCGGTCGGGGTGGCAGCGACGGACGTGCTGAAAAAGGCTCGCGGCGCCGCGGATTGTACCAAACGCTTCCCAGTCAAACGAAGAGCCATTGTTGTGGAAGTATCTGTGGACTATGTCGACACACTCTCTATTTACAGTAGCGAACGACGGACTATGGTAGTGGCCGGTCGATCCCCATGGGCACAACAGAGTGCGTCGCGAGGCGGGAAGCTTGACTCTGCCGTAGACCACGGTACATATTGTACGTGACCACGTTGCAACCAGCTCTGTCGAAGGACGGACGTTTGTCCATCACTTTCTTCCCACTCGAAAACTCGAAAACTCCGAACTCGCAACGCCACACCGCCTCACGCCATCATGGCCACACTTGACTCGAATTGCCGGCCCTCTTCTATCTCTCACAAGATGACTAGCACCCCGAAAGACTTTCGGATACGCACTGTGACAATCTTTTGCACTTTAAAGTCCAATATCTTCGAGAAGAATGCAAACGCGCTTTCCGAACTGATTCAGAATTGCGCGACGAAGCTTCGTGCCGCCGAGGAACGACTGACGCGAGCGGGATACGAAGTTCAAACGCTTCGCATCGCGACCAATCCTTTCCCAGAATGGCTCTATGACAAATTCAATGATAGTGCGGAAGGAGCAGCTACAGTAGACTACTGTATGGTCTCATCTCGTTTGATCCAACTTGACAGTTTACTGTCGCACTATAACATTGACTTTTGTTCCTTGGGTCCCTCCGACACACCCGAAGCGACCCGACTTGTCTGCCCTTGGATTGTCAAATCCTCTCCGCGATTTTCCTGCTCTGCCGACGTTGCGTCCTGTGATGTCGATGCAGTACGAGCTGCCGCCGACTGTATTCTTACCATCGCCCAATTGGGTGAAACAACGAATGATGATAACAGCTCGACACTGGACTATCTGCGAGGTGGACTCGGCAACTTTCGGTTCTGTGCCAGCGCCTGCTGCCTACCATTCATTCCCTTCTTTCCAGCGGCGAAAAGCTCCAGTGCTCCTACAGGTGGTGGTGGTGGTGGTGCTATGGTAGCTTTTGCTATTGGACTTGAGAATGGTGCGCTGGCCCGGAAACTTCTGGCCGAATGCGGGTCGATATCGAAGATCGGGGAGAGGTTTCGATCCGGCATGAGAGACGCCCTGTTGCCGGTTCAACAGTTGTGTACAGAAATATCAGAATCACATGGAATATCCTTTGTTGGAATTGATACGAGTTTGAATCCATCGCTCGACGACGGTGGCTCTGTGGCCGACGCAATTGAATCGTTAGAGGAGGTACGCGGAGCCTTCGGCTCGTCCGGTACATTGGCGGCTGCAGCTGCCATTACGACCTCACTACAGTCTTTACCAGAGATTCAATCCTGTGGATATTCCGGGCTGATGTTGCCGGTATGTGAGGATAGGCGATTGGCGGAGCTGGCGAGTTCCGACGATGACCGTCTCGCGATACGTGACTTACTTTCCATTAGTAGCGTCTGCGGTGTGGGAGTCGACACTGTGCCAGTGCCTGGCAACTGCAGCGCAGAGTCGTTGACTGCTCTCATATTGGATGTTGCTGGACTGGCGGGCCGTTGGAACAAGAGTCTCAGTTGCCGGGTATTTCCTGTCCCAGGCAAGAATGACCTGGCGATGACCGAGTTTGATTCACCTTACCTGTGCAACTGTCGTGTTTTTCCGCTACCATGAGAGAGTACAAATAGCTACAACAGATTGTTAACTATGAATTATGGTGCCATTACTGCGGTTCTCAATTGGTGCACATAAAACTCCACAAAGACGACAGTCCAGTAGAAGACGAAATATTGGTGGCGAAAGCCGTTCCTTGTGAACTATGCACGTCCCCCTCAACTCGCCGCAGCGACCTGCCCTACAACGCGCCGGACGCCCAAGTAAAGCACGTCGCATCTCTTGAAAACATCAACAATGCAACAAAACCAATCTGATCCCTCCTCAGACTGAGGATAAACAGCGACCCCAATGTTATTCCTCACTGACATGATAATGTCACCCGATCTGAGGCCTTGGCGTTCGTCGGGGCTACGAACGACAACGCAGAGTTGGCCCTCCTTGGAAAGCAATATCCCCCATGAGCTTCCAGGGGCCTTTCGTAAGGTTACAGATTCGACACCGGCGCCTTGCGACTGGGTCACGTGCTCGACAACTGAAACTCCTTTATCAGTCAAAGCAGTACGGCTGCTGGTCACCTCATCGACTGATGCGACAGACGATGCGCGAGAGCGGCGCTCCTCTTCATCAGAGCTATTGTCCGAGATAGAACCAGTCGGAGCACGGCGAACACGCTGTCCCCTGCGCTGTTGACCAGCACTCAATGTGTTTCCAGAGAGATGATGATGCAAGAGACGCTTCCCCTCTTTTGTTGTGGCAAAGTTCTCCCATGAGAGATTGGACCCCGAGAGACGATGAATCGAGATTGAATGTCGTAGCAGACTCGAGTCGTCGAATCCACCAATCTTTCTCAACGCCCGCTCGTTGAACAGAATGTCGCGAATGGCAGTG
>OLMU01000403.1:0-11085 GCA_900291995.1 Licmophora abbreviata | reverse complement strand
AACACGCTCCTTTCCTATCTTCCGTGAGGCATGTTCTTTGCTGTCGTTCAGAGTTCGCTTTCTCGATCCTGGATTGGCAGAAAACACCAGTGAGTTCACTTTCAGTGTGCAGCCGTCCACCTGTCCGTTGAGGATCAGCAGTTCCCTCACAGCGGCGCGAAGGACATCTCTGTGCAGCGGAAAGTAGGGATTCGCCGTCTGAGGGTCATTTTCGGGAATGCCCGAATCTTGCATCAACGCGGAAGCTGGAAAAACCAAAGGGGTCCACCCCGATGACCTCCTGCCACTGGACTTTAGCGTCGTCTTTGGAGGGAGGGCGTGAGCTCCACGAGAACGAGAATTTGCGTATGCGTTCTGCATCGCGGAAAGAACAACGAATGTCACCCGAGAACAGCTTCGACTAGGTCTCAAAGCACTCAACCAACGTAGATGTCGACACGAACTTCGCTTGCAAGGTTATGTCGAGCTTGTTTTCGACACTCAACGAATGTCGGAATGTGAATTGCAAAGAAGAAGGCGCTCGCTGATATCGATTCAAGCCATGCCTCTATGCTGGCATTGGCGGTGTGTGCTCTTTCTCAATGACTTTTTGCTTTTCCTAGTGACTCGATTTTGTGTTCGCTGGGTACGAACACCACAACATTCAAAGTACAACTCGTGACTGAAATTCGGGTTTGGTCCCGTGACAAGCTATTGGGGAGAATGGCGGCACCAGTCAGTATCCGATCGCACCTCGAATGGCCAAGGGAGCGGTACCGGTAGATCTAAGAAGTCAGCATAGCGGTAACGTTGTTGTTTTAGTTCTGAAGCTTAAACTAGTTGTGCTTCTTTTCAAAGAAGGAATCGTCACCATCAGAACTCGGGCCTTCAAAGACGAACGAGGCTGAACGATCGAGAAGGGCCTCCAGAGGACTCGACTTGGACCATTGGAGAGTGCAGCGGTCGCTCTTAAGAGAGCTAACCGATGTCTCGGTGGTCGAAAAGGACAAGGATCGAACAGCACGTTGCTTCAGGCGGTCCATTCGTCCGAAGAGACTAGCCCATTCACGCTTGGAGACCAGGCTAAGTTGAAGAGCGGCCGAGAAGGCCATCAAGGCTGACACGGCACAGAAAGCCGTTGTCAATCTGCGCAAGCAACAAAGAGGGCGATACAGTTTGAGAGATTTGATCTTGACGCCAAACAAGCACACGTTGAGTACACATGCGCATGCAACTTACGAGACAACGTTGGTCGAAATGACCCCAGCAGCGACTGCAATGTTGACTATGATCCTAGGCAGGGTCAACAACGAACAGCGAGAGTCGGAAGGGATATAAAGTGATCGAATAACCCCTTCGCAAGGCATGTAGATGCCGACAATGAGCTCGTAGACAAGGAAGGCTCCCAAGGCCAGAGAGAACGACACAACGCCATCGGATGAAACTAAGCACGGCGTAAGGAGAAGCGCAGCGCATAGAATGTAACAAAGCGCCGCAAGAAATTCGACTGCCATTGGCCGAACTATCCCTTCTCCTTCGACTTCGACGGTGTCATCCGAAGGTCGGCCAAGCGGAGAAAGCAACATCGTCACTCCTTTCCGGACAAGGGGAGCAAAGACCCCACCAAGAACACCGGCAAACATGAATGCTCCAAAGATCAGACCGTATGCCGGTTCACCTTGTACGTCAAGGCCCAGCGTTGAAACAGGTGCGTTTTGTGCTAGCTCTCGCAAAGCCGGTGACCAGAGAAAAATGAAGATTTGAACGGATCCAGCGGTACAGCCTTGGATGATTCCAACACGAAGAAGCTTCGAGTCGCTCCGAAAGGCGGATACCGCATCTGTCAAGTAGCTCGTGACACCCTTACTCCCCGGTTTGTCACACCCATAGTTCTCAGTCCACATGCCCACAACCACGACAAAGGCAAGGATGGTAAAGCCAACAGCTCCTTCAAAAGGCCCTTCGAGGCCACGACGAGCGGCAAGTTCATGAGCGAAGTATCCAGAAGCAATAGCCGCTAGATTGCCAACAACCACTGAGTCCCTCATTACAATTTCGTATTTTTCCTGATCAAAGCCTTGACGACGATACTCGGTATCGAGCCAAGTCTCAAAGACGGACGACAGTAGGTTCGTGGTGATGCCACCAATCATACGGCTTGCAATGAGACCAGCGAGAAATGGGAACTGCTCGAGCATGTTGATGAAGATCTCTAGAGCGCAGTACACCAGCGCTGACTTCTTACGACCAAACCGGTCCACAAGAGGACCCGTAATCGGCATGGTCACGGCTCCTGTGACAAAGCCAAGACAGTAGAGGGATGCTACGGAGTAGCCGTAATTTTCGTAGAGTACATAGAGATGCGTTCCTACGTTCAGCGTATGGTCAAAAAGAAACGAAATGTGAGTGATCGAATCAAACCACATTGGATATTTCCCATGCCTCGTGTTCACGTACCTTGCAGTCCATCCGCAAGCATAATTGCCATAGTGACGAGTAGATAGTTCAGTCGAAACGCCAAGAACGAGGTTGAGGGTTTCTTGACGTGACTAACGGCGTCCACCAACGCTTCGTCCAACGAGCTCAAGTCAACTCGCGACCGATCGAAGCCCTTCAAAGCTTCATCTTCGATGCAATCTGCTAAGGAAGATTCTTCTGATTCGGCGAGAGCAAGCGAAAGCGTTACAGTATTTGAATCTTCAACATGCTGGGCCTTCGATCGAATTGGATCTTCGAGTTCGTCCGCTCCATCGAAACTCAGCGAAGTGACGTATCCTTGATGGTGATACTCTATGGAGCGTTGATCTCTTCGCCGAATAAACGGGCGACTTCTAGAAGGTGGTGTGACATGCTCGTCACAAGATGTTGACGTGACCGTTGGAGTGAGCACATCGATTTCATCAAGTGCCTGGGACCTTCTCTGCACCTCGGTAGGAGTATTTTCGTTGACCGAAATGTGAACTTGATTCGGAGCGATGAAGCTGACGGATAGCGTGTTCAGTGTGGTGGTGTAGTGATCTTTGCGTGACATGGCAAGCCTGGAGGAACGCCGCGCCATGGAAGGCCGGGAGCCGCGAGAAAACCGCCGTCTGCTGTTCATAGATGCCATTTTGTGAGACGGGGTTCTCTGAAAATGGTTCGCACTCAGGGGAGCACGTGTCCAGCTTTCAGCTCGTGTCAGCAACAACCGTTCGCATCTATATCTGCGACAGGTATGATACGGTGCTTGTGACAAGCGTTTCCTTTTGTTGCGTGCTATTACGACGTATCGGAGGTCGTGACCAATAACCACAGGCTCTCCAAGACTGGCTTGCGTGACCCAATTATTTGAACTGCCTCTTATCATGCATGCTTATGAAGATGTGATACAAGAGTGAGTCGAGTCGACACATGTGCAGGTACATACTAGTATGTATACCTGTGGAGTCGACGCTCACTCCGACAGAGGACAAAATTCTCTATCCATCAGATGTGGTATTCGAATAGTATACATAGCTGATAATATTGTATTGACTTGACAGTTTTGAATAGTATAAACACAAACCGGTTCGCAAATTTATACGACGTCTGACGGGCAGACCTCTGTGCTCTCATCTTCCTCCATCGTCCAATCAAAATGCTCCAGTTGGATCCGTACAACACAACGGTGGAATCAGTACCAGAACAAGCTCCGTCGGTAATCGGCAATCTGGACGCAGAGGTGGAACAGAGAGAACAAACCGGCCAAAAGGCTCAAAACCAGCCACAGGCGAGCAGAAGAGAACGCTTTCCAGTCTTTTGCGTTGGGAAGACTGCATTCCAAAAGCCAATTGAAATCACAAGTAATGGGAGCGAGAGAGTTATCCAATAGAGGGGAACGTCAGTGAAGAAACGAAGAAGCGCCGGCGTACAGAACAGCGTGCAGTACTTGTACCCAGGTACCAGAAAAAATTCTACCAAGTGCAAGTTTGGGACCCCAGCGTGACTCACGAAGAGGAGGCATAAGGAAGATTTGAGCATGATGGACATGCCGCGGGCGTTCCCTGTTGATCAGAGCAGCGATGAATCGGACATGTCGTCGTCGGAAGGATCTTCACGGATACAACCGGCACCGAAATCCTTGGCAGTGGAGAACCGTTCGCCGGTATCGCCTGTTTCCTTCGCAGCGTCGACTACCAGCGAACACGCGTTGGGGATACCAAACACACGACCCACACGAGAGAGCGTTCTGAAACGTCTATCAGAGGCTCTGATGCGTCGCTCGCTGACAAAGGTGTGTGCTCAGTTCGTACAAAATGCTGACAATCGGGTTGCAGCTGGCTTTCTAATTCCCTGCGCTTTGTGCTTGCTACTTTCCATTGTAGATTGACCTTTCGCAGCGTTCATTGAGGCCTTCGGATGCGAAGCTGGTGAAAATGGCACTTGTTCAGAATTCCAACCTGTGTGTACTGAAGCTTTGTTACAACAACTTGAGCGACGAAGGCTCGATCATTCTTGCACCTGGAATAGCAGTGCACCGATCCCTCGAGTCCCTTGATCTCGGTTTCAACAACGTCGGGGACGAAGGGTGTCAGGCACTGGCAGGTGCAATTCGCAGATCATGTCGTCCATCGCAGTCTAATAGTAGGCAGCCGCAGAATGGCAACCTGGGCACTCTGTATCTTGCGGGCAATCTTATTGGGAAGAACGGCGCACAAGCCCTTGCGGACGTGATACGGAGCGGCTGCTCACTGAAACGATTGCATTTGACTGGAAATCGATTAGGGTCAGACGGAGTCAAGGCTATCACGGAAGCCATCATTGAAGAGGAAGAGCGTAGAGTTACCGACAACGCGTCTAATGGAATGGAGCTCCAGATGCGTAGCATTGCACCTCCAACGATTGAGTCGCAATACACTGGAGTGGAAGAGCTGTTTCTAGGAGGCACGAGTATGGGATCTGCTGGCTGTGTATCAGTGGCACGAATGTTCCAATGCAGCACCACACTCCGCGTAATATCCTTGGCGAACTGCTCTATTGGAGATACTGAACTTGAAATGTTGGCGTCGGGTGTCAAGAAAAATCGAGACAAGCTTCCCTTGGAGTCATTGCAACTTTCGTTTAACAATATTTCTTGCAAGGGCTTAGACTCGCTCATGAACGCAATGTGGGGATCGTCAACGCTTCGTGAGCTGCATCTGGATAACAACAACATTGGGGATAGCGGGGCCCAGCAGGTGGCGGCTATTTTACCCCACATCAAGACGCTAGAAGTTCTGGATGTCGGTTTCAATTCGATCAAATCCGGTGGCATGAAGACTTTGATG
Source organism: Licmophora abbreviata (assembly GCA_900291995.1). NCBI lineage: Eukaryota > Bacillariophyta > Fragilariophyceae > Licmophorales > Licmophoraceae > Licmophora > Licmophora abbreviata. The sequence goes on along the minus strand of OLMU01000403.1, from coordinate 5,821 downwards.
AAGGTGGTAGCGCAGACGCAGAATCTCGTATCCCTCTCGCTGTCGGGAAATAGCATCGACACGTCCACGGCAAAGGTTATCGCCTTTGCGTTGGCATACAACCGCTCGTTAAGTACGATTTCTTTGGTGAGATGTTTTATCGAACATGGAGGACAACGACACGTTGCTGCCGGCGTTGTTTCGAATAGCTCAACGTCATTGCGAAGGTTGACTGGTTTCAAGCTAGGACGTACGTACTTTTGGGGGAGCTATCGGATGGTCTCTCGGGCAATGACTCACCTTGATCTCTTTTCGCCCATCATTTCTTAATCTTAGCAATACTTGTGACAATCGGAATGCCAGAGGCACTTCAAAATTGGTCGAACAAGCAGGTTTTGAGCTTTGTCCATCTTATGTGGGAGCAGGTGCACGTGGACGACGACAAGTCGTCAGGTGAGAAGGAGCTTGATCCACTGAATTTTCTCCCAGAGTCGTCGACAAGTGCGAAACGGTGTGGTCCGTTGGAGGCGGCCGTCGTAGTAGATGTTGCTAGGAAAGCTTTCGCATCGTTGAGAGAGCATGCTGAGGATGTGTTCGCTATCGATCCGAATCAGCTGGAAATGGAATCTTCTGTTGCAGAGGACGCTGTTATGGTGGAAGAGACGGTTGCCCATTCGGCGAAGGACAGATTAGGAGCGGAACCAAGCATTGAACAGCTGTTGTGTGACACAACTTTGTCCAATACACCGAGATCGTTTGTCGCACCACTTAAGGGAACAACGAAACCATCGGTGCCTGACCCGTTGCGAAAACGAAGGATAATGGACTGGCTTAGCAGCAACATGCATCATCTCAATTCGCTCGACAGGAGATCTTTTGACTCGTCTGAACTATGGCGGTTGCATCAGCACTACTTTTCTCCCGTTGTCAACGAAACTGGAGGCAATGCGTCGGTGTCGTCTGAGCCTATGTCAACAATGACATCGAGCGTGCCTGACGTATCGCGTGCCAATGGGAACACCCCACTGTACGGGAGTGCAACCCCTACAACCTCTGCAAGCGATGGCGGACACAGTATCCCAGCCAGTGATCCGTTCCTCGCCATCTCATCGCCAGCCGGCTCACTGCCTCTCTTAAAGCGTAAAGTTTCGTACAGATTCCTTGGCGATGCCGGACTTTCATCCCAAGTTCCAGCCCCTGCTCGTCGAGACGAAGCGTCGATCTCCCAAAACGCCCAGGCTGTCAACTCGCTAACCCCGAAGACGAAGAGAGCACGAAGGAATAAAGCCCGAATATCGTTCCTCCCGAGAGTCAAGGTACGCCCCCGCTCAAATATTCTCTATGCTGGCTAAGTCGTATCTCCCGCCAAATCTTTCCCTGCTCACACGGCGCTCCCACTCTAGGCAAGACTTGAGTCTTTCCTCGAGGTCGATCATGAGAAAGCCCTCGTTCTCATGAGGAAACTCTTTTACATCGAACAGGCAATCCTTGGCGGGAAGATCAATCCTTGCGATCAAGGCATCGAGCAATCGATGCATCTTGCGGGTGAGTTGGCTGCCGATGCCGAATTGATCCTAATTGACTTAATGTAGTCGCTACACGTTAGGGATGCGCGGTTCCAGCGAAAGAGTGTACAGCGACTGCAGTATTACTTTTAGAACTGAATAGTCCTTCAAAGCACTGAACGACTCTACTGCTTCCCACTGAGCTGTTTCGCCAGTACTAATGGAGATATAGCAATACCGCTTCCAAAGGGAGGCATGGCTGTTCGTAGTATCCGGGCAAACTGGCGTAAAGCAGAAAGCTGGACAGAATCCGGAACGGCCGGTTCGACATCAATGCTCTCACATGGTACTCCAAAGTCGGCCGCTAGCGCTTTGGCTGCTTGGCGACCTGTTACAACAGCCTTTTCTGTACTCCAAGAAGCATGACCGGTGCGATCAATCCAGTCCCCAGACATGTAAATGCCTTTGTGTAACCGTACATCCGGTGATGCGGAGGCTGACCCAACACAAAAGTGAGACACGGCATCACGCGCCCGGACAACTGCGACATCCAACAGTAGACCTATGTCTATGTCTTCCACGTCCAAAGCTGCTGAAACGGCTCGTAGGGCAAGTTTGGCAACCTCCCGGTCATTTTTGATATTAGCAATCCCATCTGCACGGAAGAAGTCAACCTCCAGTACCGCACATGTTTTATTCGTCTCGTCACGTGCTTGCGTCGATACTGAAAATTCGTCATGCAAGCGCTGCAGATCGTAAATACAGAATCCCGTTTCGACCAGTTCTGGAATGTTGCCTATCCGTGGACCACAAACAACAACCGGAGAATCATGCATGGCACGAGCTATGTGTGGCGGCAGCTGTGTCGAACTATACGTGCCTCCCACCAGATTGGAGGTGACGACCGTATGCGGGCGAAGAAATATTCGCACAGCAACACATGTGACACCACGGAGCTTCTGAAACTCTCGTGAAATAGGACACTGTGCTAGCGGAGGGCACAATGGCAGTAGGCGCTTCATGGAGGTCCCACCGACAGCAAAGACAATGGCGTCGCATGTCAGGTGTTCGTTTTCATTGACAGTCACAGTATATGTTGATCCGTCTTGCGAGAGCCCCGTCGCTTTGGCCGAGCCGCGAATTCGTACATTACCCCGTGTCTGCAGTTGTTGTGCCCACGGATTGAAAATGCGTTCTGCAATGGTCCCACGGCACCAACGAACATCAAAGGCACCGCGCGATTGGAGCGCAAACACATGGAAGCAAGATAGTGCCGCAGCGGCCGAGCAATCGTAGCCGGGCGTCATGGGCAATACGTGCAAGAGCGGCGATACCAACTCGCGATACAATGCAGGCGATACGCCGGCCGCTGATAAAAAGAGGTTCTCTGCCGACACGGCATCGTAGCGCTCCCAGGAGTCCTGGTCCTCTTGTTCGAAATCGGCCCAAGCAGGGAGCAATCCAATTCCAGAGATGCGGTCGGCAACCGACAAGGGAGAGTCGGGCGAGAATTCGGAAAGAAGGGCAACATCGAGTGGTGGGGGAAGCAAGTCTGAAAGTCGGCCAATCAAGCCTTGAGGATTCGTCCAGTCTAGGTCGGAGATGGACTCTGCTGATGAGGAAGTAATTCCTTCAGCCAGAACTGGTGCCACAGCTACTCGTCCACTCTCGGAGGCCAAGATGGATGGCGTATACGGCGTCAGTACATCATCGATCTCAATTCCATCGATCCTTTCGATTGTTGCCAATGTGTTTTTGTATTCTCTCCAGAATCCGTGAAGCCCTGCTTCGACGGGCCGGTTCAATTTGGCTGTTCTCCATCCTCCGGCAAGACCACCTTGGCCACGCGGGGATGCATCCAGCAGCGTAACCTCGAAGCTCGAAGAGTTCCCTTCAAGCGATGATAGTGCGTCAGCGACGCTGAATCCAGCCCAACCACCACCAATGACCACAACGCGAGTCGCGGAGGCTGCTAAGGGAGTTTTAGACATCAAACGCACTTGGTGAGAAATACCGCATGCTGGTGGTCGACATACTTTCTTCGGATAGGAGAGAAAGGAGAGATGAAGTTTTGCTTGCAAGAGAACTAGAAGCAACACTATGCCAATGTTGATGCGCATTCTTCCATTGATCCTTGTTGCCATGCCTGTCGTCATTGTCGCCATACATAGTTGATGGGACGACGCCGATCGAACGAATGCGTGATGCAATAAGATCGCGAAAAGAACGAGCTTCAACTTTCTCACAAACTTGAAAGGAAAATGTCATGACAGAAGCTCGAGGCGGGCTTGCTCGACTTGACTCACTCGACTCAGAGCTCCTCGATGATTTTTTGTTGATGACAGTGATGTGATGGGTCCAGCGACGAGGATGTGTGTGAGTGTTGAGCATTCTGCCTCAACAAACCATGGCCTCGAAGCAAGCAGAAATCCCGATCAAGGTTCCTTCGTGTCATTTGTACACATTGGAGCCCAGCAGACGTGTCACAAACGAATTATTGGCGCTCGGGATCGACCCGAATGGCACCTCCCCTCTCGACGTTGTTGCTCTCAACAAAATTGATGGCATGCGCTATGAAGGAGACCGAGGAACAGATATATTTCGTAAATATCTGGACGAGGTGTTCGGTGAGGACACAGAAATCTCTGTACTAGACGTGGGGTCTGGGTTTGGAGGTCCCTCTCGTCTGCTTGCGTTCAAGAGGGCCAAAACCACGATTGTTGCGCTCGAATACGTGCCGGAGATTTCGGCCATGGCCAAGAGCTTGACAGCACGATGTGAAGTTTCGAAGTCTATCGAACATATAACAGGAGATGTATCAGCTTCTGGCAGAGAAACAGTGCTGAATGGAGGCTTGTTTCAAGCTACACAGGCCGTTCTCAGTCTATTGCATGTGGTAGACATTGAGACAGCACTAGGAAATATCTCTCAGAAACTCGAGTCCAATGGCATCCTGTACCTGGAAGACTTTTGTATTGAGGACAAAGAAGCGTTATCCGAGCAGTTCAAGAAGCATCTCACGACGACGGTGGGATGCCCCCGTTCACCCATGACTATTCACCAGTGGCACGCTGCCTTGATTGAAGCAGGACTGCGACAGATTAACATTCAAAATGTGACTGCAGTCTGGAAGCCATGGATTCACGAGCGAGCGTGCAATTACAAGGCCGAACTAGATCGACACGTTGAAATACAGGGGCGGGAAGGAGCTATGCACATGTTAGAATTTTACCAGACCATGGACTATTTGTTTTCCACGGGACTCCAGGGATGCCGCATAACGGCCCGAAAGTAATGAGGGTTTGTATGAGTCTTGAGACTGACTTGACCGCTACCGTGTGAATGATCTTGGCTCAACCGAGGATGTGACGGGCTCGCCTACTCTTCGACGCCACATATATCGATCCAATCTGACCAAGAGGGGGAACCGCACTGGTTGGCTAGATAAGCAAGCTCTTCATCCTTAGTTGACTGATCAAGATTGGCAGCACGCTGAATCAGATCTTTGTAAGCCAACATTTCCTCTGCTAGTACACAGCAAAGACTGCGCGCCACTTTACCCGAGAATACGGACTCGCGCTTCTCGTTGACGCGAGTGTTGAACGCGGAGCCTAGCAAGCTGCCAAAATCGTCGCGCCCACCTCCAAGCCACAAGTTGAGGTCGAGGAGATCGTCCCACATGTAGCGTGTTCGCACCACTAGCACTTCTTTTTCAGGGTATTGACCGATTGTCAATCTTGAATTGTTGTGGAGGTTGGCAATCATGTGAGCGGCAGCGCTATGTTCATTCTTGAACTCAAGGGACCCGCGTAAAGTATCGAGTGCTAGTTGCGAGCAATTGACTCCTGTTGACACATCTACCGGCAGTAGGGAAATATGGTCACCGGGGTCCATAGTGATAGCTGCCGCCCAATGTTGGACTGTAGGAAAGCACTGCCGATAGAACTTCCCGACCCATATTTCCGGATCCGCCGCCAGCTCTCGAGAGTATTTACATTGTTCTGAACCAGCACCCTCTTGCTTGTCGCAAAGATCTGGATGAATGTAGTGGTACCACGAAACAGCTCGATCCAATGGATGGCGCAAGTTGAAGAGATAGCTGCTAGCACGGCCAACAATCGACGGTTTTGGATACCAGTTAAAGCAGTGAGTATACCCTTCAACTCCAGCACTCAAATGGCTTATTGGGAGATTCCGCAGGCAGTCTTCCCGAGTTTTTGGATTCATTCTTGACCTGCAGCCTGCCGCCAGGATGGTCTTGATGGTTTCCCCTCCAGACTTTCCGATATGTACAAACACAGCGGTTCGATTCGAGCTGTACGTGACATTGGTCATTG
>OLMU01000399.1:0-10652 GCA_900291995.1 Licmophora abbreviata | reverse complement strand
CCTGTCGTTCTTTCTCTTGCTTCTTCTTCCATTGTTCCGGCGTAAATCCATCGGGGACGTAGCCCACTGAGAGTAGTATGGAGAAACAAGAGAGGAAGATTGAGAAATGCGGGTAGGTTTCAGAAAGGGCGACTCGGCAGTCACTTACTATGCAAGGACACAACGGATGTCTTGTGTACCGCTGGAACAGGCGTGAATGCCTTGAGGGAGATCGATACAGCGGAAACGAGAAGCAAAGTGAATCCAGCACGCATTCTTGAAACTGAAAGAGATTAAACGGAGGGAGATGTTTAAATTTGTGGTACAATTAGGCCGTCGGCGTTCTCATCGGTGCACAAAGGGAAAAGGCCTTGACCGCGATCCTCCGTTCGAAACAACAAAACGCCGTGGTGTCATCGGGTGTCACCTGATCATTTCATCGTCGTGGTACTCCTGTCGTAGAATTCCACGTTGAGAAAAGATACCTTCGCGAGCGCGCACATCATAGTTTGAGACACCGTCTGAGCTCACGTTTTGTCCAACCCATCGGACGAAGGCAGGACTAACCCAATCGTCGCGCCGGACTATTGTGACCACACCATTTCATTCTCCCGGCAGGCAGACTTGACGGCAGCATTTGTGGCCAGAGATGCCGATGACCGCATGCCCTAATCAAAACAACAGATTTCGATCGGACTTACGATGGGAAAGAGCAAGTCTTCGAAAAAGCCCGGTACTAAATCTCCTAAATGCACATGCGATCACCCGTACAACTGCGACTGCGGCAATCGCCCACCCCGACCAAGCAGGGGGCACAAGTGGGATCCAGAGACACAAACGTGGGGTGGCAAAGGCCACAAGCAAAAGGGTGCTTCCGGTCAGACTGCTTCGATTTCTACGGAAAACAAAACGACAGCCGTTGGAAAGACACAGATTGCGCAATGGCAGAGACTGCCCTCGCAGCTGCTGAATGAAGTGTGCAAACGAGAAGGGCGGCCGCCAGCAAAATACAAGAGTATTGGCAGCTCAACGGCAAAAGAAAAGTTTCGCGTGATTGTCCAGGATGCGAAGGTGTCGAGAAGAGGCTCCGATCACGATTTATTATTCGTCCCTGCGAAGCCATGTGATAATGCGGAACAGGCGAAGGAGGAAGCTGCTCTACTCGCTTTGTTACACATGACCCCCAAATTACCGCATGAGCGCAAGCTTCCGGAGCCTTACAAGACGACGTGGCTGCATGCCATTGAAGCGTCGAAAGTTAAGGACAAGAAAGCGAAACAGCCTGGCTCGAGTGTGACCCTTGTTCCTGGGAAAAGTGGTGATACCAATACCCGTGTTTCTGGTGTTGCGTCAGGCGCCAAGGCGACAACAGATTTGAGTATGGCGCGCTCGTTTGCTTCCATGGCGGATAAGCGCCGCCAACAGGATACGAAACGCAAAGCTCGGAATGCGCGGGTTCAACATCACTTGGCACTTTTGGAGGCCAATCGAGATCACCCGGTGTTTTTGAGTGCCAAGTGTCGAGAACAGATTGAAACGCTACTGCGAGGCGATGCGGTGAATCTGCAAGAGCTGCTGGTAGAGGAGAGCCTCCAAAATAATGATGAAGAAGAAGAATCAAATGAAGTTAGGTCGTATGTTCTACAGCGACTCCACGGTGAAGGATTCACCAAGGCCCAGGCTCGTACGGCATACCAACAGCTTTCGTCACATCCAGATGACAATCTCGACGAGCTGGCATGGGACGGTGTGTATGACGAATGTTTACAGTGGCTGTGTATTCATCTTGACGAGGACGAGCTTCCTGAAGGGTTTGATCCAAGGGGAAGAACGTTGGACGTCGTTGTCGCCCCAAGCAAGGCGACCAAGACCAAGATGAGTTCACTTGCCAATGTACCAAGCGAGATAAGCAAGGAGGCAGCGAACCTAGTGGCACAATACAATCTTCCTGTGCGTGAGGCAGAAATGCTCATACAGCAGGCCAGCTCACAACATGCAGCGGGTGATCTAGAGGACGCCCTATGGCGTCAATTCTGTCATGTGGCAGATTTCAGGCGGTCGACTATAGTTGATGCGAACGATGAGCAAAACGTGGAAATATTGAACGAGGAGCTGGAAGCCCTTCAAGCGATTTTTCCGCCGGATATGTGTTCAATCCGGCGAACTGATGGCTATGCAACGATAAAAATATCTCTGGCGACAGATTCCCCTACAATGAGCGGTGATGTTGCGCTTGAGATTATTGTCCGTCAAGGGTTCTATCCGTCTGCCTACCCAGAGCGGGTCCTGGTGTCCGGCGCTCTAAGCAACTCTTCTTCGCTTGGGACCGCCTTGAATGTCAAGCTGATCAAGTTCATGAGTTCCTTGTCACTCGGTGATCCCATGATGTACGAACTTCATTGTCACGCTACTTCACTTGTTCATTCTGCTCAAGACGGAGTGCTATCAGTCATATCTCTGTCCCCTGCTACATTCAAAGATTCCGAGCTTCCACGCCAGATTCCGTCGAAAGGAGGGTCGAAGCCAGGACAGAGGCATGAAAGTTCCGATAATAGTAGGCGTCCAAAGAGAAACACGATACGCAGGCCACGAGAGAGGGGTGTTTTCTGGGCGACTCCACCACAGAAAACTCCCAAAGCGACAGCCTTCCCCAAGCTTTCAACCGATATTGAGAGACAGCGTAGGTCACTTCCTGCTTTTAAGGCAAGAAGCGAATTTCTTTCTGCAATGGAGCAGGCGTATCAGGTATGTTTATCCACATGCGTGTGCCCATACCTTCGTTGCCAAGTTGTCTGTCTAACAAATGGCTTCGTCCCATGATCACACCGATAGGCCGGCCGCGTCTTACTACTGACCGGCGAAACTGGTTGTGGGAAGAGTACGCAGATCCCCCAATTCCTTTTAGAAAACGCTCCTGCCGACGTAAAGATTGTTGTTGCTCAACCTCGTCGACTTGCTGCGACAGGAGTTGCGGGTCGTGTGGCCGATGAGCGAGGAGAGAGCGGACCAGGAGAATCAAGCGTCGGTTATGTCGTCAGAGGCGACTCGGCAGTTTGCAAGAGCACTCGGCTTCTTTTCTGTACAACAGGTGTGCTGCTGCGCCAGCTGCAGAGCGACGGTGCCCTTGATGCCATCACTCATATTGTGGTTGATGAAGTTCATGAGCGACATCTTGATACAGACGTTCTACTCGGAGTTCTGAAGCAGTGTCTCGGTCGTACTCCACACCTGAGCGTCATCCTGATGAGTGCAACACTGGACGCAGATCGATTTGCTGCATACTGGGGATCCAAGACTCCTCGGATTCATATCCCCGGGAGGACCTTCCCTGTACAGGACTTTACTTTGGAGGATGTTTTGTCTCTGACGGGTTACATTCCTTCGAAAAATGGCAGGAAGAAACACCGTTTCGCTCCGGGAAGTTCTCGCAGTAAGAAGTCGACGCCTTGGGCTGACTCGGAGAAATCTGACGAGGAAGAAGAGCTTTTTGATGAAAAAGAAAGTCAAGAGACAAGGGAGAGCGTAAATATTGGACTCGCTCACAACATCCCCATGGATGAGCTTGTGAGGCGCGTGGACGAAATCAACGTTGATTATGATATGCTTGGTCGGCTCGTCAAGCATCTTGTCCAGACAGGCGCCCCAGGCGACAGGGGGTCGATTCTTGTTTTCATGTCAGGTGCACCCGAAATCAACAAGGCCATGGAAACCATTCGAAGAATGACGAGGGGGGTGTCCCTGGAACTACTGCCGCTGCACGGCGGCTTGCAGCCAAGGGAACAGAACTTTGTATTTCGTCCCGCTCAGCGAGGGTACACTAAGGTCATTCTTTCGACGAACGTGGCAGAAACGTCCATTACTATCCCAGACTGCACCATTGTAATTGATTCTTGTCGGGAGAAACAAAGCTCCTATGACCCTTCCAATCGCATGCCACTTCTGGTTGAAAAGTTTGCAGCAAGAGATAGCTTGAAACAGAGACGTGGGCGCGCAGGTCGTGTTCAGGCGGGCACGTGCTACAAGCTGATCTCGAAGGAGACTATTTCGAAGCTACCTGATCATAGTGAGCCCGAGATTCGCCGCTGCGCTTTGGACCAGACGCTTCTGTCATTGATGTTTCTGGGAGTGGAGGATGGATCTGGTATGTTTCTTCGTACTCTACTGGATCCTCCCAGTCAAGAATCAGTCGACGCTGCTATGTTCAGTCTCCGTATGCTTGGAGCAGTTGCTTCCAACAATGGCGCCTCCAGTGCTTTAACACCCTTGGGAATGCACATTGCTGGTATTCCCGCACCTCCAACTGTAGGCAAGAGTAAGTCACGACTGTGGTTCTCGACTCTCCTTTGTTCGCGCTCTGCACTTTCTCAATTCTTTTGTAAACAACACGTTACCAGTTCTAGTCATGGGATCTATTCTCGGGTGCCGCAGTGCGTCCTTGGCCATGGCCGCTGGTATGAGCGTCGGGCGAAGTCCTTTTTTGCGCATTGACAACCGACGTGGTCAACAACCACAAGGGGAAGATGCCTCGTTTGAAGCCATGAAGCGAAATGATGTATTGCAGGCACGCGATCAACTCTTCAAAAGCGTCGGCAACAGTGACCACGCCATGCTGGCTGCGGCTTACCTCAGGTGGGATAGCGTTAGGACTGGAGCTAGTGATCGCAAGCGCGTTTGCGAGTCGCTTGGTCTGAGCTTCAACGGTATGCGAGACATGAAACAACTTGCTAGGCAGTTGGATTCGTCTCTCGCTGCTTCTGGTTACGTATCATCCCAAGAAGCAGATCGCAACTCGAAGTCCTGGCGGATCATTCGCGCCTGTGCCGTGGCCGCCATGGGGCCCAGTCAGCTTGTCAGAGTCCAGCGACCCAAGACCAAGTATACCGAGACGGCAGAGGGCGCAGTGGAGAAGGATGGAGTGGCTCGCGAACTCCAGTTTTATATTCGGCGAAGCGAGTCAACTTTGGAAAGCGACCGTGACTCTGCTTACTCTTTGAATCGACGTTACCACGACGTTCCCGAAGAGCGCGTGTTCTTCCATCCTTCGTCGGCCAATTTTTCCGTGGGAAACTATCATTGTCCATGGCTTGTATATCACGAACTGGTGCGTACATCCAAGGCGTTTCTCAGGGATGCCACAGAGTGCAGTGCGTACTCTCTATTGCTGTTTGGGGGTAACCTCAACGTTCAGGCAGGTAAGGGCTTGATTGTCGTGGATGGTTGGGCACGCCTCGCCGCCAATGCACGCATTGGGGCCTTGATTGGAGGTTTACGACGCAAGGTGGACGAGTTACTGGCTCGAAAAGTGAAAGATCCAATGTTTGACATCGCAGGTACAGTCGAAATGAAGCTTATCGTGAGTTTACTCGTAAGCGATGGGCTAGGTGACTAGAGACAAGTGCGAAGGAAAAAGTGATCTATATTGCTGCGCAAGCATTGAATGCAAAATTCGTGAGAATTAACGACGTAGTAGAGAGGTAGTTCGCCAGTCTCTTTAAAACATAAGTCTCATTTAGTGCGACTCTTCCAAATGGACGGGATGTATCTTTTCGCCGGAATCGGCGCAGCGGTACATTTCTTCATCTTCCGCGACCGTTCTCCAGTCCCATCCTTCGGCGGCAAACTCTAGCGCATTCCGTTGCGCATTGAGTTGAATTTCATTTATGTTGGACCATAATCGTTCCTTGACACGATGCGAATAGTCGTCTCGTTTTGGAATGGGAACGACAGTCACATTGTCGTTGAACGTGATTCGATGCTGTGGTTGTTGAGACGACGAGGAAAAAGATGTAGTCGAGGAAACAGAGGATGACAGTGGACCTGCACTCGAGTAAGAAGCAGGTCGAAACACAGTCCATGGCCTGCCCCACGACCTATCCTGTCTCTCGTCATCATCATCCGATATGTCCTCCTCGTTCTCGTCATATTTGAGAGGCTCGCTTCTCCTCGGAGCACCATCCAAGAGAGACCGCGTCGGTCGACTCGAAGAAACAGGGAGCTTGTCTACTGCATGGATTCCAAGTTTGTTCAGGAGGTTCGATCGCAGGCGCGTACTAGAAATGGACCCAGTGGCATTGCTAGACGCAGCGAGGCCGATCTTGTGGGTATGACCAAAGCTCGCTTGCGTGCTCATTGTCGTGTAAGGCTTCGACTGTAGTTTCTTGTCTATCCACTGACTTCCGGAAAGTATTCAGACACCTGAGGCGTTCAATCCGATCATATGAACCCTGGGCTGCAAGCGAAGCAGGGAGTAATACTGTGTGGGACTCGGCAAACAATGAGAATGCGGGAATGAACCAGTGGAGGACGCGAAGCATGATGATGTGGCCGCTTCGCGTGAAATTTCGCCTGGCAGTTGAACTTCCCAGAACACGTTCTGTACTTGCGACCAACCGGTACTCACCACTTGTCTGTCTTTCGTCAGATTTTCGAAAACCCCCGGTCATCTTTTGGCCCGAACCGGCGCTTTGCCACATAAATCTCTTCTGAGAGGGTCATAGATCTGCACCTTGAGTCCATTCCATACTTTATGTTGCACGTCTCCTCTCAACAACAACCATGACATCGACCGATCGGATGTCTGCCCACATGGGCGTGGCGACCGAGAATGATCGTTCCTATCACTCTCTACCGGAAGAAATGCAGCTCAGCTTCCTCTGCTCCAACGCGCTCGCGCCTCGCGGCAACTCAGACCAAGCCCGCATGGTTGCAGATGAATCTTGGGAACCGGTACGCGAGTGGCTTCGCTCTCATCCTGGTGAGATCGTTCGCGAGGCCGCTACGACACGAGGCGACAATGGCATGACGGCCCTTCACGTTGCCTGCCGTAATGCGCCTCCCTCCGACGTCGTTGACGTCTTTCTGAGCATTGCTGCCGAGACGGCCGCATGGCCTGACACCTTCGGATGGTTGCCTATCCATTACTCCTGTGCCACGGGTGCCGATGTGGAGGTCATTCGGAAGCTGGCCGAGGCGTACCCTCGGAGCAAAACGACGGTCGATCGTCGTGGCCGCACCCCTCTGCACTTTGCTCTCGGCAATAGTGGTAACGGTGAGAACGCTGACCAAGTTGTGAGCCCTAGCGCAATCGCCATTCTCAGTTCCACAGGAGCTGCTTCGTATGCTGATGACAATGGGATGCTGGTAAGTGTCGGCGCGAGCACGAACTTGGGGTCATGAGGATGAATCGGGTCGCCTTCAACGTTAGACTGACTGATCTGATCTGCCTTGGGACCTATCTTTCTTATTTATAACAGCCTCTTCACTATGCTTGTGCATACGGTGCGTCAGAAGAAACGCTCCTTGTCTTAACGAACGCTCATGCCGATGGAATCATGGCACTTGATGTGCGCTCCCGAACACCTCTACTGTTCGCTCTGAGTAACGCAGGACGTGACGCGGCGCCGTTGGCCGTTCGCCATCTGCTTCGTCTCAACCAGAATCTTGTCAACAGTATTCGAGGTGGTCCCCTACCGCTGCGTGTTTTGGCGGAGTTCTCACACACCCTCAAGAACTCTCGTCAGGACACCGAGCGGCGCAAGAATGTGCAGACCTGTCTCGAGCTCTTGATTGAAGCAAAGCCCGATCCGACTGCCGACTTCCTTACGTCGCTGCAGGGACTACCGGAGTGGCTGTCCGAATGTTCAGTCGTCCTTCCGCATGTTCAGCGTCTCTTAAACGAGAAGATCTCCCAGCGCTTTCCAACTGCCGTTTTGATACTTGACTTTTACTTCCTAGCCATGGTCATTATCACCTACTCGATCAACGTGATTGAGTCGCTAAACAACCGTTTCGACGCATCCAAGGTCGACGGAGTTGACGTCGTGCAACTCATTCCCCTCTACGTCGGTGTTGGATACTTCTTTGTCCGCGAGATCCTTCAGATGGTGTCCCTTCTTGCTTTGAAGTCATTCTACATTGATCCAAGCAAGGTTCTCACAATAGCCTTCGTCATCTTCGTAACCTACTTGACCGTCCTCATGCAGACCGGCGGGGGTGACGACTTTCGGTTCCGAACCGTTGCCGCGATCACCGTCATGATTCTTTGGATCAAGGTGTTGGCTTTCCTTCGAAACATGCTTATCGATTTCGCAGTATTCGTCGGAGGAGTGTTTTATGTCGTGAGGCGCCTCGCCGCCTTTCTCATGTGTTTGGGTATCATCTTGATCGCCTTCGCGCAGATGTTCTTGACTGTGTATCAGCAGTCAGACACCTGCCTCGATCGAACCACTCGAGGGATCGAAGATGTGCAGTGTGAAGAAAACCAGCCGTTCGCTTATTGCGATTTCTGGTCTTCGTTTCTCAGTGTCTACACTATGCTTCTTGGTGAAGTGAATGAAAATACGTTTGCCGACGACCTATTTGCAACTATTCTGTTTATCTTGTTTATGTTTTTGGTGGTGATTCTCTTGGCGAGCGTTCTTATTGCCATTGTCACTGACTCCTACAAGGTCATTCAAGACCAACGTGCGGCCATTGTGTTCTGGACGAATCGCTTGGACTTCGTTGCCGAGATGGACGCAATTGCGAATGGTACGTTCCGTCCTCTATCCTTTATCGCTTAAGTGTGGACGTGTGAAAGCTAAGTTCATATTACTCTTATTTCATGTTTCAGGGCCGTGGAAGAAGCGTTTGCGCCGGTCGACGGGATGCTTCAAGCAGAGTGACGAGGAGAAGGACGATAGTTTCATCAGGAGCAAAGCCCAGTTCGGATCCAAGGCCTGGACACAGCTCATTGAGCTGTTTGAGGACGAAGACGACTTCTCGATTTTGAGCATTGAATTCTGGGCTTACTTAATGTTGCGCTGCTTCACTGGATTAGTCGTCATCCCCTGTTGGCTGGTCCTCGGGGTCATGTCAGCCGGTTGGCTATGGCCACCGCAGGTACGTGAGGCCATCTTTACCAGTAAGTTGAGCAAGCACTCGTCCGAAGGCGAGAAGGAGGATGAGCTGCGCAAGACCCAAGTGACGTTGCTTCAAAGGGAGGTGGTTGAGTTGAGGGAGGAGCTTGAGCAAGAACTAATCGTGGACAGGACGGAGGTGGTGCAAATGAAGTCATCTATTACAGAGCGAAAGGTGGAAATTGCAAACGAAATGAAACACATCAAACGAATCATGACGATGCTCTTTGAGCAGCAGTCCTCATTTGATACATAAGTTTTGTCGCTTTCATGTCCCTACATAGTGTATGTGTCCATAACAGTAAGTTTCTTCCTAGAACTTGGCAGCTGGCCGCTTCTGCTTGGCCTTCTTTGAAATAGGCTGGATAATCTTTCCAGCTCGTGTCATGATAGCGGGGCGTGTCAAGTTTTTCACGCCATTGCTGGCATTCCATTCGCGTCCAACACCCCCTGCCATTGCGCGTTCATATTCTTCTCTAGATGTGTAAGGATACGGAATTTTAGAGATCTGAAACTGATTGACCGTCTTCTTCTGTCTCTTTTCATTTATAATGATGTGGGGTTTCTTTTCGTCTTGCCGCTTGCGCTTGGAAAGCTTCATTTCCGGAGGTTGCAGCCTAGTCGGTAACTTGCGTGGCTTGGCTGCAGGCGCTCCTTCACCGGCCCAGGATCCCCACCCTGAGACGCTCTTATTGCTCGACTGCGCCTTTCTCCGTGTTGGATCATCGCGCTCCTTCATCGCCTGCTTTTCTTGGGCAAACGCCCTTTCAACAACTTGTTCGTCCGGGGCGGCAAAAGCTCGCCGAAGGAGCTGTTCTTGTGTGAGCTTTGCAATCTGTTTATCCGAGTCGGGTATTTCGACGGACTCACATTCCGAACCATTCGTCAATCCATCGTCTCTGTCTCTCGCTAGCACATCGATGGCACTTTCGACGTCGACCAGATCATTCTTCTTTCCTTGGCTTTTTCTGTGTGTCTGCTTACAAACGGATGTGTGTGCAGATTCCAGGGCTGGGTCGTCCTCGGGCATCCACGGATTGGCTTCTTCCCCACTCGTGTCTACCCCCTTATTTGCCGATGTAGAGTATCCCACGGTGATCCTTCGGTCCGCCGATTGTGCCTGCTCCGCACCATCCGCAGCAATCTTCTTGTTGCCAGCGTTGACTTCAACCTCCATAGTAGTACTGTGCTGGCTGACTGCCTCCCGGCTTCCTAACTGGTGCGATGGCACCGCGTTACCACCGGAATGTCAATGTCGATCCCGCCGGTGACCGCAATTGAGCTATGATTTCCAAATTCCAATGACTTGGCAACCAAGTTACCTTCCGAAATTAAGTCCTTCATCTCTGCTTCCGAAGCAACCTTTCGTGATCCGCGACGCTGCTGCGTCTCTTTCGATTCCTGGACTTCGTCGTCTGAGCCTGCGAGGTCCTCGTTGGATTCAAGTTCGCCGAGAAGCTGCCGTGCTTCCTCTTTTGCTTTCTCACGCTGCGCTTCGATTCCCTTTTGCATGAAAGAAAGCTTGAATAGACCTTTATTGTGCAAAGGGATCTGAGAACCATCCTCTGCATCCTCCAAGACTTTGCGGGCCATATCGACAAGATTCTCGTTATCATCGTCGTCGCTGCTTTCGGCACCATTGCGAGTAGAGTTCATTTTCTTTCGAAGATTATCTCCTTGCTTCAGTTGGGCTGACAGGGCGCGTCTTGTATCGACATCAACGTTTTTTCCCCTTTTCAAAATCCGCTTCGCCCATTTGCTAGTGTTCTTGTGCGC
>OLMU01000396.1:0-12872 GCA_900291995.1 Licmophora abbreviata | reverse complement strand
CAGGCAGGAAATTTTGCGCGTGAAACGCATCTCTGCCCATGGAGAAAAAGCAGCGGCACCGAGCTCTCCTTGTCCTCCTTTGTGAAGGTAGTTTTGCAGTCGTTGAAAGCTGGAAACAAGCGCACCTCACTCCCTGATTTGCTGTGCGATACGATTCAACGAATCGATACCATGAAGGCGCCGTATGATGCCGTAGACACGGTGCCCTCCGATTTTGATGAGAATGAGCGGTCGAAACTTCCGGAAGCGGTGATAGTCGGTCCCCAAAATAATGCGGAACCGTCCACCTTTCAGCTGTCCCGTAGATATCAACGAGAAGCGACCGAAGAAGTCGAAGTATCTCCTCTGTATCAGAAGCCTCTAGGACTGCAGCAAGAAAACTCGTTTGCATTTGAAGATTCCTCGGGCGACGTCATGGCCGAGATAACTTCGGAGAGTCTGAACAACTGCTTTCAGGTCGATACGATTACAAGGAGCTCCTTCGAGCCTGAATCAAGCATCGACGAAGATGATGATGCATCGCAATATTCGACGTACTACGACTTTAGAGATTTCAATCCCAGCACATGGACCGAAGTAGTCTACAACAATATGGAATATACAAGCATGGCTGGAATCGCTCTTGTGGCCACTGCGGCCGTGATTGTTCACCCTTTGGTGCTGATTGCAGGAGCCGCCACCGCAGTCTGGGCGGTGGGATCTGTACATGCCGCTCAGTATGGCTACGAGTTCTTTAGCGACGGGTCTTTCTCTCGTCTCTTTTGGTCAGATCCGCCTTCTGCTGAAACCTACGAGGAGCGGCTGCTGTGCGCCAAGGAGCAAGCTGAGCGCTTCGAGACGGAGAGCCTCACTAGCGAAACTAAAGAGAGTCAGAAGAGTGAATCAACGGCATCCACGGTGATCAGCGAAGACGAAGGTCTGGACAAGAAAGACTCATTGTTGCATGTTATCTCGGAAGTTACTAGCGCACCCTGCGATGACGACGCTCTTGCTGCCAACCAGCAGTGGGCTCTACAGAACTTTCCAGCGTTAGAAAAGGAGGTTGTTCGCAAAGTAGAATTCTTGGGTTTGAATGCGCACGAGTTCTTCCATGTCTTTTTTTCTGACGACGCGCCATACAGTTTCATGGAGTTTCAAAAGAAACGAGGCGACACCGATATTTCGTACGGCGCATGGGAACGCGTTTCGCCGAATCCGCTCTCGATGCATCCTGATGGTGAGCGGATGAAACAGTCTGACGAGCATGGGCTTGTATGCCATGAGCGCCGGCTTACCTTCAAAACGCTGACCAAATCATACTTTGGACCAGCATACGCCTCCACGATCAAGACACAGCGTGTCTTCTTGTCGAAGCGACTGATGGTCTTGGAGTCATGCACAAAACTATCCAATATTCCATTCTCTGATCGATTTCAAGTTATGGAACGATGGATTCTTACATCTCAGAAGAGAAACGAAATGGCTGAATGCAAGTTGGCGTGGCTATCGGTTCATACGGAAGCGCAGTTCTCTAGAGGTTGCGCGTTTGAACATCAGATCCGCACCAAGTCCTTTTCTACACTCAAAGAAATCGTCACTTCATGGTGTGATATGGCACGGCAGGCCTTGAAACTTACAGAGCAGAACAAACGAGAACGAGAAAAACAAGGAACGTGCTCCTCCGGCGAGGATATTGATCACATTGGCTCCACCACCTGTGAGCAAGAAGAGGACCTCCTTGCGCAGCATGAAAGCAATTTCAAACAGATGGAGCAAGAAGTGTCTGCCGGTGCTGCCCTGGGGGGCATTGAAGTGAAGTATTCTCGTGCCGCCGGTCGATCTCACTCGTATGCTCGAGTGCTGGAGGACGCGGAGCACCAGTCCGACCACGCAGGGAACAAGGACAAGAGTGCAACACAATTGCCTCATCGGGCACAATCCTTTTCCGCGTTTGGTCGGAATATGTTGGACCGAAGGAAGCGCAGACAGTCAATGCAGTAGAATGACTGTTGTTGGTTATGAGGAACAGTATCTTTAGAATAATATCGAACACTTTCAACTGTCAATACTACTTTTAAGCCGGTACCTTAATTTTTTGGTATGCTTACATAGCCAGTAAGCTAACGAGTTGATTCCTGTACCTTGTGGTGCGATCACAGGTACCGGTGTATATATGATTCGACTTTTAGGTGGGGACGACTGAGAGGGATCAAGGTGTAACGATAAGCTATGATAGAGCCGTGTGGTCATTGACATGTCATAGTCATTTATGACAGATGACACTGATATTTATGCGAAATGACCTGCAAAACCAAGGGCACAATTTGCTTTTCGTTCTGTCTCGTGCCAGTAGAGAGCACAATTGGACTCGCTTTCGCCTTCTTAGTTTCTGGGAGCACCAAAGGACTATCGTGTTCAACATCCATCGTGTACCCAGTATGAGTGTTTGTTCTAGTCAAGTCCGTGCCGAAGAGCGCTACTTAAGTCCTTTCCTCTGTAAAATTTGCAAGAATTTAGCTTCACTGAATGCGATCGTTACGACGGAATGCTCCCATCTGTTTTGCCAAGAATGCTTTGAGAATGCCGTCTCAGAGAAAGGGGCGAATCCAGAGATCTGTCCGTCATGCAATCAAGATATTGGGTGGAAAGGCGAGAGTTCGGAGGGGGCGATGGTATTTGCCGACACGGAGCTACTCGTTCGGCCTCTATCTGATGCGCAGCCCTTGGCTTTCCAAGTTCTCAGACGAATGCTAGTAGAGTGCCCGAGGAGAGTTGATTGTGGATGTGAATGGAGTGGAGAGTATGAGGCTCTATCAGGACACTTGAAAAGTCACTCGGAAGCGAAGGTTGTCAGTGGAGTGGACTCTCGTCGGGCCAGTCTGAAGAGGAGGGGCTCATTGCATGCTAGTCGAAGGCGGTTACTGCAGAGTCAGAACAGCCTTCGTTCAGTCAATGAGACGAAGGAAGAAAGTTTTTGTGAGACGCATGCAACACACTTTCATAGTAATACTCTTGTACCGTCCGCCGGAGAGGTAGCATCGGTCAAGGAAGATCCTCGGTGGTCGCTTCCATTGCCGGAACGAAGCACGTCAATCGAATCGCTTCCAATCGATTCGCAGCATGATGTGTTCCAGACATCTTCGCTTGATCTTCCAACTA
The DNA here is from genome assembly GCA_900291995.1 of Licmophora abbreviata. Taxonomy (NCBI): domain Eukaryota; phylum Bacillariophyta; class Fragilariophyceae; order Licmophorales; family Licmophoraceae; genus Licmophora; species Licmophora abbreviata. The sequence continues at coordinate 9,734 of OLMU01000396.1, read as the reverse complement.
AAGAGAAGAAAGATCCGATGACGAACCACACGGAGAAAGCAAGGTCTCAAGTCGGTTTGTCGGCCCTCTCACTCAAGTCTCAAGCGAATCAGAAGTTCAAAGACTGTGACTACGGCACTGCACAAGAACTATACACACGAGCGATCGCAATAATGAACGAAAACAACGCGCCTACAACTGTACAGAACGAGCTTCACTCAAGTCTTTACTGTAACCGTGCGGTGACGTTTCACAAAGAGAGGAAGTACACCGATTGTATTGTTGACTGTCAGGCGGCCATCGCCCTGAATTCTCAAAATTCAAAAGCATATCTACGCGAATGGAAATCGTTGATAGCAATCGGCAGTCTCGACAAGGCTTGCTCAGTGTTGGAGATGGCTTCAACTGTTTTGACGGAGAAAAACGGAATTGTATTTGAAGAGCTTCGCAGAACACGAGAGCTTAAACGCCAACTGTCGCTTATTGAGGCTTATCTGGCAAACCAGGAAGTCACTCCAGCCACAGCAGCCATTGAGTCGATCATGAAGATGTGGGACAGTCCATGCGTTGTGCTCGCCGCTGCAAGAGCTGACATTGTGAGGGGGGCCGTGCAAGTCGCCCTAGATCGATCCTCCAAGGTTCTGGAGGTTGCGCCTTCACATACGGAGGCGCTGTACTTGCGAGCCTACGCTACATTCTTGATAGGAGAGATGGAGAATGCAATGGAACAGCTCAAAGAATCACACCAGAAGAATCCCGACAATCCCGAAACCGTAGCGCTTGGTAGGCAGTGTCGAAAGACGCATAAAGCATTCGTGGAAGGGCAGCTGCTAGCGTGCGAGGGCGAGTATGAGAACGCCGTTGACCGCTTCACGTCTGCACTCGAGGGAGGACTTCGTATCCCAACAAGTTCGCCATTGCAAGGGATGATTCTTGTCGAGAGAGGAGAGGCGCTTCTACTATGTGGGCATCATAGGGAGGCATTGCTTGATGCACAGCAAGCAATCGAGGCAAAGGAGGACTACATGAGAGCTTGGATCGTCAAAATCGAAGCTTATCATGGGATGGGAAGGCCACAGGACGCCCTCCATGAACTTAACAAGATCAGGCGCACATGGGCGAGCGATCACCCTATCATAGCAGACGCATACAAGAAGGCTGAGTTTGAGGTTCGCCTACAGAATGCCGAAATGGAACTCAGGGAAATGATCATTATCCCATCTGTTAGCCGAGCCTCGTCGGAGCTTGATCCTCGAGACGAACCGATGCCGACAAAGGTGCAAAGCGATCATGGTAAGCCGAAACGGCGCTCGTCAGGCTCACGACGACGTCGAAGTAGCGTCGCTACTGGGGGGCTCGATAGGGTTTCATTTCATTCTCTAACCACAACGCGACGTACCGCTGATGCGGCTAGTCGAGATCGGAGAAGGGGCAGCATGTTGTAAATACTTCTGGCCTGATGCGTGTGAAAGATTTTGTGTCCCTATGGTCGTCATGAAATCTGAAAGACTGCTCTTTTAAAGTTAGAGCAATGTAGTTACAATTTTGTCGTTCAAAGTTTTCGACTTCATTACCATTGATATCGTGATGGCGGCCTCGCATCTAACCACTTTCACACACTTTGTCTTGTGGATGCTTCGCCCGTCGGTGGTGGCCACGCTGCATTGCCGTAGTCCGTGATATTACTAGAAGGTACAGTCAGTAATGTGGTGATTGGTAAGTTTGCTATGATAGTCGTTTCGTTGTCGAGATTTTCCAAAAGAGAACCATCACAAGAAGTAGGGAGACCAGTAAGTGGTGTAGGACAGAAGATTGCTTAAGCTGTCTTTGCTTCTATTGCGTAGTACAGGTCGTCGGGAATGTCGTGGAAGGTGAATGTCTTGTTGAAGTTGGCACCATTCGGACAGTGATTCCGACGAAAGTAATCACCAGCATCATTGATGGCGTCGATCAAGAAGCAAAGCGCAAAGCCGTTCTGTTTAATTTTCAGTTCCTGCCTCGGAGTATCGTAGTCAACTCTTTCCTTGTTGGGGTAAATGAAGTAGTCGTACTTGACAACGACATCGGTTGGTGGGACTTTGATCAAAGGCGCATGGCATGTGAAGACGTTCTCGTGCAATTTGTATTTGCCAAAGAACCAGCGGCCGAGAGCGTATCGCTGACAGTAGTGTATTACCGGTGGCATCTTGTCACGAGATATAGGCTTGCACACTTCGGAACGTGGAATGCCGCTCAGAAAGCCCCAGCCTTCGTCGGGACTGCCAACGTCACTCACCATCAATCCTCGAAAGACAGTATGAGGGAGTTCCAGATGCGCTGCGGCGGAGCTGAAACCAAACATTTCTGAGAGAAACTGATGGTGTATGTCATACACTCCTGTTATTTATGACGTGTAATGAAGAGAGAGTGAGAGCGGTTGCCATATGAATCGACAAGGAGTACCAGATCTGATAAGTTTTCACGTACTCGGTGTGAACTCCGCCCATTTGGAAACAATATTGTACATATCCTGTCCTGTTGCAATGTAGGGAGGTCCAATAGCGTAGTAGGCACCAGCATCTTCCATAGAAAGATCGTGCAAAGGCGACTCAGTACCGACCACATGCGTCAGGTTGTTCATGATCCCACCTAGCCAGCTCGAGCCGTAACCATATCGAGCGGCAAACGGGGAACCATGCGATACATGTATCGACTCTTCACCGCTCTTCTCATTCACCTTTGATGTCTTTGGAATGTGCAAGACGTCTTTCAACGAAAAATCATTGACCAGCGGCTTTGTCAGCAACATGTCGGGGTCCATAATAACAAACATGGCGTCCTTCTTCGCCTCCGAGACATTTGGGAACCCAACCACACTCTCCAGCCAGCTCCGGACGCCGAAAGGCTTATTGAAATACTTGGTCGTCTGATAGTTGCCTTTGTTGAGTTCAGAAAAGTCCGGCGTAAAGTACAGAAAGAACTTGTCGGAGAGAGTCTCCACTTGCTCTTTGAAATTCACACGCAGTTTTTGTTCCTTGCTTGCACTACATCCCGTGACAATGCGAGTGACCGTTCCCGGCTGCTTTACCTTCCATGCGTGATAAAAGAAAGCATATGACTGCCAGTCTTGAAAGGCCGAACAGGACGTGGAAAAGACGATATGATAAGGCTCGTCATCGCCAATCAGATTGCCCGACAGTTCCCGAAGACTTGTGGTGCCCCGAGCGAAAGACTCCAATGCTGCCAGATGGGGTCCATACTGAATATAAGATGCCTCCAGAACTTGCGGTAGACTGAATGCGGTTACCAATATGACTACCAGCAGCGAGAGGACCAAAAGAAAAACAATCGAAGCGAGGCTCTTTCGCGGCGGCTTCCGTCCATCACCCCGGGTCATCAATGACCCGCTCTTGCCAGCGTTTTTCTGCATTCTCAGTTCTTAGTAACTAGTAGAGATTTCACTTTTTGTTTCAGTCCGACGCGAAAAGCTCTTATTTAGGGTGAAGAGGTAGTTTACAGGAGCGATCGGGTGCGGCTGTAGTCAAGACGTGAAGAGCGGATTCGCATCATTGTCGATCGAAATTATGCAGGCTGACAGAGCCGCCGGCGGGTCAAACACCAGATGACGTCATTTGCGAACCTCGCTCGTTCCTTTTTGGCGCGCGAAACACAGATTAGGATCGCCTTCCTCTCACTACTTTCCCATTCCATCACCACGATGAGTCGCTCGATCAAACGCAAGAGTCATCTCGGTCATGGCGGCGGCCTCGAAGCCCGCGTTGCCCTTGGAGGTGGCCGTAGTGGCTTTGGCTTGGAGGCAAGCGCTACTGCTGACGACAAACAAGAAGAGACGAGCAATGCTGGAGTGTACGGCGGAAACAGACCAACGACAGCGTCTAGCAGCATCAGTCGACTACCTCGCAAGCGCCTCTTTCCTCGTGGCGACAAGGCAACCGCTTCCATCAAGTCCGCACGATCCACCAACAGCAACGCAAATCCCTACGCAAGCAGCGCCCGACGATCCATCGCATCCGCTGCATCGTCTCGGTTCAACAAGAAGAAATCCCACGTTCCGGCAGTTGCTGCAGTGCATATTGTATGCGCCATTTCGGAGAATCTCGCCAAGGAAACATGCGTGGCGTCGCTCGATGCGGGCTCGCCAGTATCTCTCACAGTGACCAAGCAAGGGAACGGGCAGACGTACGCCGAGACACTGGCGTATTTGGAAGTTCTACAGCCGGACGAAGTCCTCTTAAACGAGGGTCGTCGTCATTCTCAGCTAGCCAAGAAAGTGCTTGCTCTCTATCGCGTTCCTCAGACGATGGAGAATCCTCTGGACAGCGACCGAAACAAGCGAAGCACGAACCACGTGAATGGGGCTTCGCGACGGACACGCGTCTTTGGAGCCTCGTCTACCGCCGCACTGGATGCAGCTACTCTTCAAGTCGAGGAAGATGAAGAACCCAACAGTAGTCAGGACGCCTGCTCAACTTCGACGGTCGTCAAGTTCGTACCACGTGCGTACTTTGACCAGACCAAGGGAGCGGAACTCCTTCGTCGGATCGCCCGATCGGATACGTACGATGCGTCCTACGTGGACGAGTACATTTTACTCTCCTCGGCGCATGCCGTCTTGCAGTACACGCAGCTCTGTCTCGGGGCCAACTTTTCGAAAGGTTGCCTCGATCTCACCATTAACACGGGCGGCAACAATCGCATGACTATAGATCGCTCGTCACTTCTTCATTTGGAGCTCTTGGCGAATGCCAAGACGGGCAAGACAGCGAAATCGCTCATTGGGACCATCGACTTTACCAAAACGACCGTGGGCAGCCGCCTCCTTCGAACCAATCTCATGGCACCGCCGACACAGGTTGACACCATCCATTGTCGACTGGATCTCGTCGACACGCTTCTGGGCGACGAGCAGTTCTTCTACACCGTCATGGAGCACCTGGAAGGTCTTCCGGACGTCAACAAGATGCTGACCAATATTGCTTTGGTACCATGGAAGAAGGGAAAGCGCCGGGACGAGCAGCCCGTGACAGCCCGAAACGCCAGCAGAGGTATTTCTGCGTTGGTCTGTATCAAGACTATGCTCAGTGCAATACCCGCACTGGCTCGTGCACTTCAGGATCAGCTCAAGACCCTCGAGCTGCGAGACAGATCGACTACGCCAATGCAACAGAGTCGTCGAGATGACCTTACCATGGATGACAACATGTCAGCCTCCACGCGTAGAAGTAGCTTGATGGTTGGACTTGGAGCTGGCTCGACAACAGGCCAGCCGCTGCTCCGCAATCACCTTTTGCGTGCCATTCTCATCACGATGGAGCAACCACAGTATGCCGCAGTACTTTCAGCTGTCACTGGTATCTTTACAGAGAGTACGTCCTACACTCGCAACGCACATGCCATGCGCCACCAGGAGTGCTTCGCGCTAAAGCCAAAGACGGACGGTATGATGGATGTTCTACGAAAGGCATTTCTCGCGAACGTGGATGACATTTACCGTTTGGCCGACGAGTACGCCGAAACACATGGAATCAATGTCAGCGTAAAAGAGAACGTCGCTCGTGGGTACTATCTCTCCATTCCTGCAGATCTCGCGTCTGAGCTCCCGCAAGTCTTTATTCAGCCTGTTCGATCAGGGCGCACCATTCACTGCACCACGGAGGAGGTACGTAGAATGTTCCATCGGATATGAAAAAATTGAGGTGATCCAATTCTGAAGAAATGTTGCTTTCATTCTTTCTTCGCAGGTGCACAGTCTGAATAGCCGGTCGCAAGACAACGTCCGAGATTTGCTTATCATGACACATGATCGCATTCAAGAAGTTCTCGATGTTGCCAGATCTCATTATGATGTCCTAGCATCTCTGTCGGACGCCATCGCTCTCCTCGACATGTGTCACTGCTTTGCTGACAACGTCGCAAGCAGCCGACGTTCGTGGTGCCGTCCAGCAGTCGGGGTGACTCCTCGATCTCCTGCATCATCAGCAATTGCCCCGCAGGAAGGAGAACTGCGCATTCGAAGTGGAAGATATGGGATCGAAGTATCCAGCACTGGCGTGGCCGCATCGCGCAATGACCCCACATCAGTTTCAGACGATTTCATTCCCAACGACACGTACGCCACGCAGTCAAAGCATTTCACGGTGATAACTGGGGTCAACGGCAGTGGGAAGAGCACATATCTCAAACAACTGGCCATCATTGTCGTATTGGGGCACTGCGGAAGCTACGTTCCGGCGGAAGAAGCGATCATTCCGGTACGTAGCTCGACTTTATAGCTCTGTCGGACACCAAGCGGCAGAGCGAAGGAGTATCTCAAGCCTCTCAACCCATCGCTCTCACTTTATTTCTCTAGATCAGAGATAGACTATGCACTCGCATTGGAACAGCCGACGATCAAGGTAAGCTTGTCCCGCTGTCCCTTTTTCCTCTGCATACTGCTCTTACATCCGACGCTTGCTTCCACATTCCACAGAGCATAACATTTCCACATTCATGCTCGAGATGAAAGAGGCTGCATTTATCTGCAACAAGGCGACACCCAGATCCCTCATACTGGTCGACGAACTTGGCCGTGCAACGAGCAATGAAGACGGAGTCGCCATCGCCTGGGCCGTCGCTGAACATTTGATATTGCAGCAAGCCATGACCTTCTTCGTCACCCATTACCCCCAGCTCACGAAACTAGGCGAAGCGTACTCTGCAGTTCAGAATCAACACATGGGAGCTGGTAGCGGTGATGGTGAACTGACTTACACTCACAAGATTTTGCCTGGACCGTGTACGATTGCTTCCGATTACGGAGTCGATATGGCGTTGTCATGTGGTTGGCCTGCCGATGTGATCAGCACGGTACGTCAGCAGAGAGTCCTTCTTTGTTGGATATATGGTATCGGACGCAACAATCAAATTTTTCACATCCATTATCTCGCCTATCGTTTCTGATGTGCAGGCCAAGAAAATAAGAAATTATGTCGATGCAAAGCTTCCTGATGGATCACTCAGCCTTGTCCGACCCCCGGTACCGCAGTCGGTTCTAAAGAGAGCGTCGGACAAGCTTACTGAAATCGGAACTCATTTCATGCAGATCAAGGAAACTGTAGGCGACGAAAACATGAAGGAATGGTGCCTCCAGCTGCAGGTAAGTGTATCGTGGAATAACCATTGATATTTGTGCATTTCCCCTCACGGCAATGTCCTTGCAACCTTTGTTTCAGGGACTCCGCGTGAGCTGCAAGACTTCCACGACTCCAGAAGAAATTCAAGCTATGAAATACTTGCTTAGAGAGTCGCCTCACGAAGAGCTCACACAGGAATCTAAAAACGCCCAAATCGACAACACCTGCCACATTACGGAGAGAAAAGCAGAAGATGGCAAACATCTTCCAACTGACGTTGATGGCAGTGACACCGCCTCAAGCCTAAGTTCCGGAACCGACTCCGATTCTTCAAGCGAAGATTCGTCTTCGGATGATTCAAGCTGCAGTGAAAATAACGAGCGTCCTTGATGTGCAAGAGGCGAGTAGACATTTGGGAATTCAATCCTCTTCTGCAAATAATGGATGCTTCCAGTGAATAAGCCATTCTCGTGGATACGAGCTAGCAACTCCTCCAAGCACTGGTACTCGCTCGATCGCAGTCGCAATCCGATCCACCACTGGAAACACACCCCGATCCCACGCTGGGGATCGAAGCAGATACAGCAAAAGTTTCAGTCGCCGTCGATTCCACTCAGCCTTTCCCCATGGATTATCGTTCGTTCCCATACCCTCCAGACACTGCAACGAAACCAGGTCCATTGTAACAGCCACCAGCCAGGACTTCCAGTGGATCGCTTTTGAGCTTCGATGACTCCTATCTTCAGTATTTGCCCAAAACAAAGGACGGTAGCAGTGCAAGATCTCTCCCACAACGAGCCGCAGCCACATGTTTTTCGGTGTAGTGCAGCACGTGTCGGTGGTACTTTCGGTCACTACACGGCGTCCCGTCCGTCGTCCCACGTAGCGAGTGCGTTGGACACGATGTTGCTGATCCTCCACTGTTGGAATGAATGCGTTTGGGAGTTCAGGATAGTACATTCCACCGCGACGGAGAAGTCCCACCACCTTATCAGCTGTTCCGTTGGAATCGTAATAAAGCTGTCTCCAATAGGAGACGAGCAAAATCATCCGCAATGCAAATTTTCCTCGCTCCAGATACAGACGCGCTCGAGTTGACTGCGACGAGAACTCCAACACTGCTGGCAAGAGATTGTGCGTCAGAGTAAGGAGTCGCCTGATACCGTTGGCTGGAACCAGGGGATCTGTGTTGGGATGCACGGAGGTACCGTACGAATTCCTCTCGTTCTCCGCTTCAAGAGCCGTATCGACCAGCATGTGGTGGACCGACAAGAGTCCGTACAATAATTCTCGATTCCTCGACGACGATGAGTACGGAGCCCAGAACAGCAAGGTCGAGACGGCCTGATCGACGAGACTTAAGACTCCCTGATTTTGTTGTACAAACTCGCAATATCTGCTCCACCCCTTTCGGATCGGAGAAATATTCAGTCGGTCTAGTGACGGCGCCATCAGTAGCCTAAGTAGCGTAGAATCAAAATGGGCATTTGATTCAGACCCGTTGCCCATTTGTTCTGGCGAAGGACTCGACATTCAATATGTGATGTCTTGCCTTGTCTATTCGTTCTCCGCCAATCTGAGAAAGCGAATACTCAACACTCCTTTTTTGATGTTGGATTTTCCACTATTTTTTGAATTGATTCTTCCACAGCAATAGCAGGGCTCTGCTATGGCAACACGTGCTGTTCTTTTTCGCATTTCTCATCCAACCGTACCAGTTTGTCTCATGGTCCTTCGACGCCGGTTGGAGATCAGCGATTTGGGTTTTGGGACGCGCGCGGCGACGTTTCGAATTGAAGATGCTTGGACTCATTCGACTCATGAGGGAATCGGGAATGTCGCCCCCGTCACTCTCGAGCTCAGAGACACTCGACAGCGACGACGCCGCCGCCGCCATGAATGTGTTCAATGTGTGCGGTGCTCGACCTCACGTCATAATATACAAGCTGTTCGACATTGTGTTGCTGGTGTTGTTGCTTCTTCCAGAGCCGCCTAAGAGCACCAAGAACTCCTACCAACGAGCCGACAAAAAATAAAACCATGTCCAAAGTACCTCGGGTGACGCTCGAACACATGAGAATTGCCGCGCGGGTGAGTGGAGCGCAATGTCATCCTGGTTATATATCATATTACTGCCGCAGCATCCTGCGTGTCTAACAAATCCTTCCTGAATCTCACCTTTGTCTCAATATCCTATCGTGGTACAGCAAGGACGAAGAAAGAAGGCCATGTGTCAGAATGAAACCATGAAGATCTTTGACGCCCTCGAAGCAGCGGCACCCAACTTTCGGACACAGACAATCTACAAGTACATTAGAGACTACGACGAATGTATGGCGAAGGAAGAGCAAGAGCAGAGACGGAAGAAGCCCACAACGCTTCATTTCTTGAATCGATATTTGGACCAGAAGAAGCACAAACGAAAGTAGGGGATTCTATTCGTTGACTTTGAGGTGAAAGTTCATTGCTGTAGAGCCAGCGTTCAGGAGGTATAAAGATCGCGACTAACGATCGTGACTGGTGCCAACATAGAAGCTATGCACGATCGAGCTCTCGTCAAGCTTACCGCGTCGGCTCCTATCGCGACACAACACAGTTGATAGATAAGAGAAAAGGTACCTAGCTACTAGCTTGAGTTAGGGG
>OLMU01000390.1:0-12736 GCA_900291995.1 Licmophora abbreviata | reverse complement strand
CGATACGAGCGAGAAAAGCGGTGGGTTCTTCTTCGCTCGTACGTATCGTATAGTACAGCCGTACGAGTACGAATACCACGACCAAGTCATCGTGGAAAACAGCTTGCGTATTTCACAAAAGATCCGAAGGTTCTTCTTCGCCAATCACTGCCGGGTGCGTGCAACCGACGCAGACTCGCAAAGCATCAAAGACATCATAATAACACACTTCTTTCACCATGCTTGGGACTAGACTCGGGTCCACGGGCCACCGTGTGATCCGCGATGTGACGCGGAGATGCCTGTCAACGAATTTGACAGGGGATTACACTGTCGTGGACCATACGTACGATGCCATCGTCGTCGGTGCCGGAGGCGCCGGTCTTAGGGCTGCCATGGGACTGTCTGAGGCTGGATTCAAGACCGCCTGCGTCACCAAGCTGTTTCCCACTCGGTCTCATACAGTGGCTGCACAGGGTGGTGTCAATGCTGCTCTTGGGAATATGTCCAAGGATGACTGGCGATGGGTAAGTCGCGTTCGCGTTTATCACGGCCAACAGTATCTTTCGCCGAATCTCGCCGGACCTGTGCTTACGCAGCCTTTCTCTCTTTCCAGCATGCGTATGATACTGTCAAAGGATCCGACTGGCTTGGGGATCAGGATGCAATTCACTACATGTGTCGTGAGGCTCCTCAGGCCGTACTCGAACTAGAAGAATTCGGGCTTCCTTTTTCGCGAACGGAGGATGGAAAGATCTACCAGCGTGCCTTTGGTGGACAGAGCTTGGAGTACGGAAAAGGAGGGCAGGCTCACCGCTGCGCTTGTGCTGCGGATCGAACTGGACATGCCATGCTTCACACTCTTTACGGACGCAGCCTTGCCTTCGACACCACCTATTTCATTGAGTACTTCGCCATGGACCTCATCATGAATGACGCTGGAGAATGTGTAGGCGTAATGGCGATCAACATGGAAGATGGAACCATTCATCGCATTCATGCCAAGAACACTGTTCTTGCCACCGGAGGGTACGGACGTACGTACTTTTCTTGCACTTCAGCCCATACCTGTACTGGAGACGGAAATGCCATGGCCATGCGACAGGGAATTGCCAGTCAGGACAATGAGTTTGTGCAGTTCCATCCCACTGGAATCTACGGTGCCGGATGTCTCATGACGGAAGGATGTCGTGGAGAGGGAGGTGTTCTTCGCAACTCGGAGGGAGAGCGTTTCATGGAGCGCTATGCTCCGTCGGCGAAGGACTTGGCGTCTCGTGATGTTGTCAGTCGCGCCATGACGATGGAAATCCGTGAAGGACGAGGTGTTGGACCCAAGAAGGATCACATCTACCTCCACTTGGACCACCTTCCTGCTGACTTGCTTGCCGAACGGCTCCCAGGAATCAGCGAGACTGCTGCGATTTTTGCGGGCGTTGACGTGACGAAGGAGCCCATTCCCGTGCTTCCGACTGTCCACTACAATATGGGTGGTATTCCCACGAACCATCTTGGCGAGGTGATTCGAACGAAGTTTGACGAGAAGGGTGAATTTGTCCAGGATGAAGTCGTCCCAGGTCTCTTTGGTGCTGGAGAACTTGCCTGTGCCTCCGTGCATGGAGCGAACCGCCTCGGAGCCAATTCGTTGCTGGACATTGTTGTCTTTGGGCGCGCGTGCGCCCTTCGCATTGCCGAGACATCAAAACCTGGCGATAAGCTCCCTGAACTGCCGGCGGATGCTGGAATGGAGAGTCTGGGGGATCTTGACAAGCTCCGCTTTGCGGAGGGTGAGTTCACGACATCAGAGATTCGCTCGGAGATGCAGCACGTCATGCAGGAGCATGCCGCTGTGTACCGTGCCGACGATACACTCGAAGCTGGTGCTGAAAAGATTGACAAGGTCGTTGATAAATTCAAGAACGTCAAGGTCACGGATAAGTCTCTCATCTGGAACACGGATCTGATTGAAACTTTGGAACTGCGCAACTTGCTCGGCTGTGCCTCCACTACCATGCATGGTGCCAACAACCGAAAGGAAAGTCGTGGTGCCCATGCACGCGAGGACTGTCCCGACCGTGATGACAAAGAGTGGATGAAGCACACACTGGCCTATTTTGACGAGAAGACTGGCAAGACTGAGATCAAGTACCGTCCGATTCACTACTACACTCTCGACGAGGAGGAGTTTTCCGTGGTCCCGCCTGTTGCACGTGTCTACTAGAATAGCAAGAAGGCGACAGCGCTGGAGCGACGTCGATGGTGGGAACAATGCCGTTTGTAGATAACAGTGAGTAGAGACATTTTCTATGTTACCTGGTACGCTACTCCAGTGATTACTGAAAGCGACCATGACTACCACGAAAAACCGCCGGCTGCGCCACCGAAGTTCGTGTAGTCGCCAGTAGCCACCATTGGGTCGAAAGAGAGCATGTACACCAAGAGCGCCAGCTGACTTAGTGCAACGACCGCCAGAGTAGCAATTGCCCCGCTCGGCAAGCCTTTTCGTTCAGCTGGTTCGCTAGATGATTCGTCCGGGGGCTGTAGATCGATTCCGAGAAACTGTTTCGCTGCAGCCACTTCTTCTATGGAATTGCTCGCGGGACCATTGGGTGCCACTATCCGCACACCTGGAAACAAGGTACGGAGGTTCTCTTCTTCCATCAAGGCCCGCTCGTACCCGTCGAGTGATTGCTTGACGAGTTCTGGATCGGGTCGATCGTCACCGACACTGGAAAGCTCTTTGGACTTGACAGTACGCAAAAGATGCAAGGCATCCTTCCTCCGAACAGCAGCCCGATCTACGGCATTTATGCGGAGAATGAGAAAGCTGAAGACTGTCGTAATAATAAGGAAGGAAACCAACGCTGGGACGTTGACGATTGGCGCATAGACACCGGGTGCTGCATGGATGCATCAGGCAGAGGGTGCGCGGTAAAGCCAAAACTGTGAGTATTCACCCCTCTATACGCTCCTCTAAAGTTTGTTTCTGGGAGTGGCATACTTGTATGACGTACCACTGTTGAGTTGGGAGGGGTCGTCTATTGCTTTCAGAGCCGACTCTCGACTCCTTGTGACAGCCGGTGTCCGCAAGCAGTCGCATTCGCCTCGCACGAACCAATCGTGGCGCTTTGAAATTCGAATTGAAACCCGAGATGTCGTGAATGCGGCGATGAATAGAGTCATCAGGATCAAAAGTAGAGAACAAGCTTGAAGACCACAACGATGAGGCAGAAGAGTGTGAAGCTCTTCGTCTCGCTGATGTGTCGCGTCGCTCACACAGTCTCGTGAAGCTCGACGGTCGCTTTGGGGGGCAACACCGCGCGCTTACCGCGCTCTCCACATCGATAATGCTACGAGTGGACAGCCGCAACATGGATGCACCCTGTGACGATTACTAAGTCGTATGGCGGATCGCAAATGCGTTCATGCGACAATGTCCTATGTGCACAGTGGAGGTGAAGATGGAGACAAAAGCGTCTTTACCGCCGGATAGCATTACTGCCTGCTGTAACAGGTCGTCTCACACGCTTTCTTCATTATGGAGTCTCCCCAGACTCGATCCATACCTCTGCCCTCTTGTTTACATCATATTGATACTCTCTGCGTTCAGTTTGCAAAAAGACATTCTCGAACTGCCCAGACAGCCATATCTTCCCGCTCACGATGCTCGACATCGTATACGTCTTCGTGGCTGTCCATCTCCTTGGAAATGATTGCCGTGCTGCAAGGTTTGACAAAGCTCTGCGCAAATACGCTCTGCGGAGAAGACCAGCTCATACTAAGTTTCTTGTTTTCTTTGGGGCCTTCGAAGGAGTCGCCTAGATGCAATGACGACAACCCTTGCGTTTTTGTACGTTCAAAAATGGAATCATCAAGGGGACTGCTGTAGGGTGAGAAGATCTTGCGGTGAACCCTTGGGGGCGATGAGAGACGAGGCGAACTGTACACCGACCCAGGGAGGCGCTCGTCCTCTTCATTTGGCTCACTGAAAAGCTTGTGATCGACATCGACATCGACATCCTTGGTGTCGTCTTCTGGGTTGAGGAGGTTGCTGACTGCGACTGTAAGAAAGTCAACAGAGACGCTGAGACGATTCACGTGACCCTTGTCTTTTTCCGAAAGCTCGGGAGTTACGCAGGAAGGGACACTTTCGTTGACGACTCTACCAAAGAGGTCAGTGACTGGGAACTCATCATCAGTGACATATTCGGGGTATTCTATGTCGTCACCAACGAGGCAGAAACAGGGGCCGACGGACAGCTCGTCATCGCTGCAGGAAATGTCGCTCAGATCATCGTCCCACTTTCCGCTCATTGGAGGTAGAGAGAGAATCATGGGGAACTGCATCGTTGTTTCCTGTCGAGATGAGGACGTGCACCGCGCATGAGCGACACTCACTTTCGAAAACAATCAACCCGCAACACGCCACGGAAAAGCGTTTTCTTTCTACCTACCTTGGTCCACTGCACTTGATCCGTCAAGAAAGTGTGGCGATACAGGAGAGGAGATGAAGGCTCGTGGATAGAGAGAGAGCGATTTAACTTTATTTTGAAAACGTTTCTGAAACATGCCGCAAACGGCGCCAAGAGCGTTTCAAAAACGGTCCAGTAGGTTTTGGTACATTTTTTACACGAGATTGGCATGCTGCGTCATCATGACATTCTTAGAGATCTGGATTTTGGATTTTGTTTGAAGGCAAGAAGGAAGACGCGACTGAACTGGACAATGTTGCAATGTTGACTGTGTAAGAAACCTGCTCCATTCCCACTGTCTTGTGCACGATCAAGACCGTTCTATCCCATTCAAGCAGTCTTCGCCTTCTTTGGGGAATCTGCTCTGTCCACCTTTGACCGCGATGGATGATCACCGCCATCAGTCCCGTAGAAATGCTGGTGTGTTCCTGGAAGCGAACGAGGCAATACGACCGACGCACCTTGTGGTCCCACAGTACAAGAAGGTTTCTCGCTCCCGCTGCCAGCTTCTTCGACAGACATGGGAGAAGCAGTGGACAGGAGTTGTAGAGCGATGCGCGACCCATCCAGACGAAGCCTGCTGCATTTCGGAAGACACAGGACAGACTGCGCTGCACTTGGCCTCGTTCAGTCGGGCATGTCCACAGTTCGTTGCCGAGGCACTGATCGAGGTTAATCCACATGCCCTCTTTCTCGAAGACCCTAGACTAGGGTGGACGCCGCTCCATCACCTCTGTGCGTTTCCGGGAGGCAACGACCACTTGGTGCCTCTCTATTGCGCCAAAATACAATCCTTGGAACCGGACCTACCCAGCAGAAACATCCTTCAGTCAAAGGATCCATCGCCTCTTTGCTTAGCAAGCGAACGAAATGCACCTTTGAGCACTTTCGATGCTCTGGTGCGAACGAGGCGCTGTAGCCCATGGATTGGCCCCAAGACAGGAGGCGAGCTTTACTATGCCCAAGATTCCTATGAAAACGTTGACAAGTCTCCGCTCCAAATACTTGCTGAAAAGTACGACAGAGCTGTTACTATCGCATGTGCAAATGAAGTAACACTTAGGAAGATGAAAGCGGTGACGATACGCGTGTTTGAACTATCGACAGATGTCGCAGACGCAGTCCCAGATCACGCCGAGAATGCTCTTTGCGACGCCGACACTTGCCTCCTCTGGGAAAAGTGCATGCTGCTTCTTTGCGAGGGCTCAAGGGATGCGTACCGTTTGCCTAACGGATCGTCGAGTCCCGTCCACATCACTTGCGGGTTGGCGATCTCGTGCCCGCATGTTGCCCAAGCTTGCCTTGATATGTTTCAGGCTTTCGCGCTTGACCGGGATGCCGCGGGTCTGATACCGCTTCATCATGTTTTACTGCACAACAGCTCCGAGGTGCTTCTGAAAGTGCTTCTTAGTCGAGCTCCAGCCTCTGCTCTTATCCCACTTCCGGATGGCTCCTCTCCGATCCTTGTCGGCCTACGAAAGGGAATCTCATGGGACGACGGCCTTGAATGGCTCGTGAAGTTAGGGCCTGATGCTCTTAAGACTCCCGACTCACCGAATAGCTTGTACCCTCCTTTGGTCGCAGCTGCCTTAAACGCCGACTTGAATACAATCTACAATCTGGTTCGTTTCTCCCCTGAGTTCATAAAGCAATGCAGGGAGTGATGCTGCGGATGATTCAGACGACGAGCAGTGCTATCATAGTCTGCGCGTTTGAAATGGAACATCACGGACCCAGTACATCGAATCCATTGCATGCACGCTCAGGCTCCTTTCGAACAGATAGCACATGCTTCAAAGAGTGAACGCGCTTATCTTCTAAAGACTACCAGGTACTGGTACATGTAAGACGAGATCGAGCTAGACCTTCTATAGTAGCAAACAAGGTACTACCGTGGTGCCTGTGGTAGACCGACATGGGAGATCGAAGGAGTCGAATCGACTAGCTCGACTAACATTAAAAAATAAAAATAAAAAATCACAACGGCGCCCCAGCAAAACCCCAACACGACACGCTGATGAAGTTTCACAGAAAACCATGGCAGGAAGACGCAGTATTTCAGCCCCTCCGCAACCCTCCAATGAGGAGAGCACGTCGCAAAATGGAAACAGTAGCTCACTGACCAGAAGGTGGAGGAAGATCCGCGCACACGGCTCTAACAAGGACGCATTCAACCCACGACTAATCTTCTCTCAGATTGTTGCTCTGCAGTGCTTTCACTATATCATTCTCGGCTTTATTATTCAATGCAATCATGTTTTCTTTTCCACGTCGATCACTATTGATCGTATCTTCACCGACGACTTTGTAAACGTGTGGTCTTCCAGTGGATGGGTCGATAATTTTGCGATTCTGCTCTCGTACCTCATCGGGTAAATCGTGTGTTGCTTCTCCTCGGTGCCTTGTCTGCGTGAAAATAGTCCGGGCTTCTGACATGCATCCTCTCCATTCTACAGAGCCGTTCTCTTGGCAGCCATTGTTGAAAAAAGCAAAAAGTGTCTGGACTTCTCTGTGACCTTATTCCTCATTAATCTCACGGTGTGTGCTATGTATGACGGAGTCCCGGGACGGCCGGACTGGTGGATCCTCCATATTCTGGGGACAATAGTCATGATTCTGCTGGGAGAGTATCTTTGTTCCAGAAGAGAACTGAGTGATATCCCTCTGCTGGAGTTCTGACGCTACAACCGACCGAGCTGCCGGGGGCGTTTCTGCGGCAGTCTTGAGTCATGGGTGACTCTAAGCAGATAGCGGAAGAATCTAGTTACATAAATGCCTTCTTTCGTCTATTCGTACGAGGGATTACGGCTCCACATGTTGTGCTTTCTCCAGACAAATGCACATTCCTCATGGACAATGGCATGTCGTCGTGCGAGAGCGTCAACATCCTTGTCGTATCCTCCACCAACAACAGCTGCAACGGGGATGCCAGCACTCACGCATCGATCCAGTACCCATCGGTCGCGCTGCCGAATGCCATTTTCGGATACCTTCAGTCTACCGAGTTTGTCTTTGGCATACACGTCTACTCCTGCATCGTACAGGACAAAATCTGGTTCGATTTCCTCCAGGGCTCGGTTTACGCTTTCCTCGAGATTTTCCATATACTCTTCGTCCTCGCATCCATCCCTCAGTCCGATGTCGTATGTCGAATGCGCCTTGAGCCTTGGGTAGTTGGAGGCACAATGGATGCTCAACGTTGAAAGGCGGCCATCGCCGAGATCACCAAACTTGGCAGTGCCGTCGCCCTGATGTACATCGCAGTCAACCACCAGCACTCTTCGAACCCCAGTCACCGATCCACTGTTCAGGGATTCATCCGTCAGAAAGTTGGCCGCGACGGCAAGGTCATTCAGAATAGTATAGCCAGCTCCTCCTGTTGGATGTGCATGGTGTGTTCCTCCTGCGACATTAGAGGCAATGCCATAATGAAACGCTAGCTGTGCCGTCAGGACAGTCCCTGCCACTTCTAGAACGGTTCGCTCAATAAGTTCAGGTCGAGTGGTTTGTTCACGAAATCCAATGTATCGCGCCTCCGATTGATCCAACTGGCCTTTCAGAAAGCGATCTACAAAGTCCGGACTGATGGGTCCAGTCGGCTGCTCCAGCCATCGCCTGGGAACATTCTGCAGATCGTAGGGCCGGAAAAAGTCATGCTCCTGTCGCACCAGCGGACGAGGTAGGCTGCTTTCCGAGTGTGTTTTCCGACATGTAGTCTTGAGAGCATAAGCAAGACGATCAAACTTGTCCATTGGAAAGGTGTGGTTGGGGGGCCACCCTTTGAAGGAGTAGTTCTCGTGGTTGACAATGGGCGCATGGAACCGATTCTCAGGAGGATCGAGGCCAAGCCGAGAGGCCGCCAACGACGGCTTGAATGGGAAAGTAGCAGCCGAAGTGTCCAGATCGAACGAGGAGGATGAGGTAGAAGAGAGTTTCATTTGAAATCCGTACCGTCGGGTGGACAGCCTCGGCTGCACCACGAACCACATTCTCGTTGGTCTGGCTCGTGTCATGGGCGCGATGGCGGTCACAAGCTCCGAGCACGCCACCACCAGAACAACGACAACAATCGATCGCACGCGCTTTGGAACACGATCCAATGGAAAATGGGGATCACCTCGAGCATAAAAACAGATCCGACGTAGAGATGGCGTCGACAACGAGAGCGACTTTGACTTCATCGTCGTGGCTGATGTGTTCCGTCGGTGTTTTTCGCGAGCGAGAATGACGACAGAAGAAAAACGCGCGCCAAACATTGTGGGACCCATCCGACTCAAACTGACGACTGACGAAGGCAAGACGTGTTGGCTTCTCGCCACGAAAATCGAAAAATCGTCACCTCATTTCAAAAAAGCTATCGGCGTCTGCAAACACATCGATTCATTCTTATCTCGACCATCTGTACCATGGGATCGAAAGGCAAGAGCGACAAGAAGAAAAATAAGGGCCCCAAGGGCAAGAAGGCTCGCGCCAAGGCCAAGTTGGAACGCCAGTGGGGCGAGCATGTTGACGAAGACGAGCAAAATCAAGGTCGCATACGGCGCGGCAAGAGTCGTCTTCTTGTCCCCAACACCGCGAAACAAAGTAGTACGTATGGAAGCTGGGGGGCACGAGAATCGATACATCATGAAGCGAGTCGAGTTGAGGAGACGGATGGTGATGACTCTGAAACCACTGATGATGAAGGACATGGGAATGACGCAGCCTTGGACCTTCTGATGGCCAACATCTACAAGTCAAAGAAAACGAGGAAATCACTTACCAGTGAGGCCGGGAGTGATTCTGACATGGAAGCGGAAGACCATATGTCTGAAGACGAAATTCAACTGAATGAGCATGGAAGTGACCACGAGACCATGGAGGTGGAGGAATACGTTGCATTTGGATCTGACGATGCGCATGCGGCTGGTGGAAAGCAGGATCCTTTCTCAAACCATTTCAACTACCAACTGCCGGAGAACAATGAACATGATCTGTCATGTATCAAGACATCTGTCGAGATGAGAAAGTCCTCCACGCCATTCCTTGATCGATTTCTGGAACTGCAACTGCCGAGTGCCATTGTCGAGCAACAAGCGGGGACTGCGGATTCCATGGATGTGTCGGAGGCAACACGCAGACTCTCTTTCAATCGGAAGGTTCTGGAGGAAGGTTGGAGGACCATGAACAGGCCCATCCTTCGCCAAGACTCTGAGAGAGCGGCTGAGGGAGGAAGACCACCGGGAGAACTGTCAGCCCTCCAAGACGTCCTGTATCCGTCGTTGGTTGACTACCGTGATCTGTTGGTGACTGCCGTATCTCGCGAGGTAAATGACTGTGTCGTGCCATTCGTCAAAGCTGGCAATGTCTCGGGACTAACATGCGTTGTGATTGTCTGTTTCGCAGAAGAATCGTGATGCGCTGAATAACATTCTCTATCTTCACGTCGTGAATCACGTCTTGACATCGAGAGGGAGAATCCAAAGAAACAACAAACGGGTCAAAGAAATCGAAGAGCTGGAGAATGAACCGGATGTCGACGCGGATAAGTTTCGAGACCAGGGCTATACTCGACCCACAGTCTTAATCTTGTTGCCAACACGAGGAACTTGTCAATCGTTTGTCCATGGAATAATGAAGGTGTTAGGAGATTCTGTGTATGTGGAGAACTTGGATCGATTCGACACTGAATACGGGCTCCTCCTACCTGCAGAAGACGATGAGGAGACGGATGAGGCAAGGAAAAGAAGAAGAAAGGCGATTTTGGAGTCAAAGGGGGCCGAGTGGCAGGAGCTTTTCGGTGACGAAGCCAATGACGACGACGATTTCAAGGTTGGCATGTCAATGACTCCAAAAGCTGCTGCTAAGAAGAAGAACCCGAAATCGAGCAAGACAGGCGGTGTGTCCGTGAAGCTGTACTCTGACTTTTACAGAAGCGATATTATCGTGGCGTCTCCGCTAGGTCTAAAGATGGCTATCGAGTCGGGCGATGGCGAAGGGGGCGCTGATTACCTGTCGAGCATCGAAGTCTGTGTTGTGGCACATTCTGAAGTGCTGCTGATGCAAAACTGGGATCACGTGAACTCTGTGCTTGATCTTCTGAATAAGCAACCAACAAAGAACAACGACACTGATTTCTCGCGCGTCAGACACTACCTCTTGAACGGAAAGGCAGAGTACTGGCGTCAGCTCATTGTTTGCTCACAGCTGACCGACCCCAGCGTTCTCTCAACCTTCAAGCGCTTTTCACGGAGTATCGAAGGTAGGGCGAAGCTGAAGAGGCGTACACCAGTGGAAGACTCCAGCTTGTGCAGCGTCACTGCTCGCGTAAAGCAGGTGTTTCATCGCATTACATCCAATTCCTTGGCGAGCCAAGGGAATGACCGACTGCGCTACTTCGCAGATCGTGTTCTTCCCCGAATTCGACAGTCAAAGCAAAAGCATACCATGATCTTCATCCCATCCTATTTCGATTTCATTGCTGTGCGCAATGCCTTGCTAAAGAAAGAGATGGACTTCGTGAGTGTCACAGAGTATGCCCGTGTCAGCGAAGTGAGCCGTGGTCGAGCCCGATTCCTCCAGGGGCGGAAGCCCATTATGCTCTACACAGGAAGATGCCATTTCTTCAGCCGCCACACAATCAAGGGCGTGAGACACTTAATCTGGTTTGGGCTGCCAGAACAGCCTGACGTCTTTTCTGGAATGGTCAATTCTCTAAACTTGGGACTTGATGGAGTTGAGATGGATGCTCCCACCACCTGTCTTGCCCTGTTCACAAAGTATGATGCACATGCTCTTGAGCGAATTGTCGGAAGCAGCCACTGCGAGCGAATGATCAAAGGTGACAAGGCGACTTTCATGTTTGCGTCCTAGCTAATGGTGCAGCTTGTTAATACTATACAAGGTCGATCTCTAGCTACTGCAAACTTGCTTTCTCCATCTGGGTGAGCTTTCCGATAACACAGGCGTGCCGCTGACAAGTAGCGAAGGCAATGTCTGCAGGCAGCTTGTACATGATTGGTCGTCGCTGAACCTCAACATCTTTCCCTGAGTACACCAGCTGCTCGATCCAGTCCTGTACGGCATCTGACATAACCCCGTCAGCACCCATCATGTTGACTGGTCTCTTTCCAACTTGCATGTCTTCAATAAAATACAAGCCTCCGGCGTTCAGGAGCGGCCAGAACTTCTCAAACGTTCGCTTGATCTGTATGTTCTTGTGACCTCCATCATCAATTACGACATCGAAGTGTCCTCCTCCCGTTTCCTCAACCCACCGATTCAGAACGTTCGAATCTCCTTGGTCGCCCACGAGCACATGGATTCCTTTGAGCTGTCCTTCCGCACTGGCCTTTTCGACGCACGCTGCCCTCGACTCTGCTTCCCAAATCTCAGCTTGTGGAAAAATCTTCTTCCATAGTTTGACAGATGCGCCAGGGCCATACTTCATGTCACAGCCAAGCCCAATCTCTATCATTCGCATGTTCTCCTTCCTCTCGTAGAAAGGCAACAGAAACCTTGAATACATGGTGAAATAAGAATGATCAGTCACCTTGTCCGTTATTGGGGTGTCAGCCTTGGCTGCCTCGACAAATTTTCGAATGTACATCTCCGTAGTCTGCGCAGGAGGCTTTACCACCGGGACCATGCTTAAATCTAGTTCAATTAGTGTTCGCGCATAGGTCCACGGAGTCGCCTCTGGCCACATTCTTATTAGCAACATGCCGAGGAAAGTCAATAGAAACACACAGAGTGGGGCGACAACCCGATGAGCTGTGTTTCTCCTTCTCGTCAATTCGTGCCGTGATGACAGCATCATGAGAGCAAAGACTAGCGAGGTAGCTAAAAACCCAGACTGGTATACACTCAATTGATGGATTGGTATCCTACAATGCTGTGTCGCCGTTGACGATCTTTGATGTGTCGATGTGACCGTTTGTCACCATTGTCATTGGTGTCTTCGTCTTTGTCTAAATTTTGACTTTTTGACTCTTTTGATTTTTGATTTTTTTAGACTTTGGAACTTTGAACTTCATCAACCGCGCGTCACTCGGGCAATCACAGACACAGTCTGTCCGCTGGTGGGAGTGAGGCGTATCTGTCAGCGCAGTCCTTCTGCGGCCGCCACGTGACGCGACTTCGAAAACTTAAAACTTGTGTTTGCTGAGAGTTTCTGACCATGGTGAATTTCAAGGCAGCAGCGCTCTTTCTCGCGGCCTTGTCGGCTGCACAGGCATTCTCTCCCAGGGCCTTCGTGCCGAAAGTCACAAAGTCACATTCGGCAGGTGATGATGTGCTATGGAGACCTC
>OLMU01000388.1:0-23001 GCA_900291995.1 Licmophora abbreviata | reverse complement strand
GGATGCATACGAGTTTGTTTTGGACAATTTCTCTGCGATGAACAAGTTATGGGTTCGTATTCAGCATTTGCCTGGAGAGGGCAAGAGCAAGGAACAGCGCAGACGTCGTGAACGAGAACGCAACGAGCTACGCATTCTTGTGGGTACCAACCTGGTTCGTCTGTCGCAAATGGAATGCATTAATTCGCAAATCTATGGACAAGTCATTCTGCCGGAGATTCTGGAGCAGATCGTAACGTGTGGAGATCCACTTGCGCAGGCATACCTAATGGATTGTATCATTCAAGTCTTTCCAGATGAGTTCCATATTGAAACGTTGGATGTCTTGTTGGCAGTCTGTCCGAAGCTGCGTGACAAGGTGAACATACGGACTATTCTGCAGAGCTTGATGGATCGACTAGCGAATTACTATGCTGAAGAAGAGCTCTTGGATGAGACGGATACGAACCAGGTCAAGCTGTCACTCGCAAAAGATTCGTTCCATCGCTTTGAAGGATGCGTACAGAATGTCTACAATGCGAGGGGACCGAAACTGACGCCCAAGGAAGTGATTCGACTGCAGACGGCGTTACTGAACTTTTCTCTCAAATGCTACCCCGGAAACATGGATCAGGTGAACCAGTGCTTGGGAGTGTGTGTAAATGCGCTCCACCAAGCTCGCACGGGGATTCCTGAGGAAGGCACAACGGTGGCACCGAAAGACTTGGAAGAAGTCGCCGTGACAGAGCTTGGAAAGTTGTTGTCGATTCCGCTGGATTCGCTCGCGTTGAAGGTTCTCGAGTTGGATCACTACTCGGACCTTCTTTCCCATTTGCCATGGCCAAACCGGAGGGAGGTTAGTGTGTCTATGTTGAAGTCCGTGATTGCGTCTGGTCAGTCTCCACGAACGGTAAAGGAACTCGACGAACTCTTTTCCATCATAGCTCCTGTCATTCGGGCCGAGCACATGGCGCCCCCGCCGACTCAAGTGAATGTCGATCGAACTGCTGATCTGATGAAGGACTTGGGAATCACTACAAGAAGCAGCATCTCGTTTGGCCCAGGCGATAGCGCAAACGAAGGCCCAGGAGGCTCAGCTGAAGAGAGCGCGCTGGTGTCCAAGCTTGTTCACTTGCTTAGCCACGAAGATACGGATATTGCATACGAAATGCTGTCGGTTGCGAGAAACCACCTCTTCACCGGAGGGAAAGCGCGAATTGGGAGTACATTGGTACCGCTGGTATTTGCCGCGCTTCAACTCGCTGAGCGCATCTATGCCCTGGAGCATCCGTCGTCTAGCACCGAGGAGCCAAAACAAGAGAATGAGGATTCGGACAAGGATGAATTAACAGAAGAGAAGTTAGTATCTGACGAGGTAAAGGAGATCGGGGTCGCCTTTGAATTGACAAATGAGGAGGAGGACAACGACGCGACCCCCGAACAGACGAAGACTAGCTTCGCCGATGCCAATGCCGAAAAGGATTGCGAGTGTCCAGATGACGCCCATTCGCCGGAATCGACAGGACCGGCCGGAGACATAAACGGCGAAGCTACAAATGTAATTGTTGCCACAGAGAGACCAGAAACAGCTGTGAAAAGATCAGTGAGGTGAGTTTGGATATCGTTCATGTGGTGAAGTGTTGGATTGTCGCTCATCCACTCCCATGCGACGCGCGCAGCTGCCACACTGTGTTCGTATTTCTGCAGAAAACTGTTGCTATGCTATCGTCAGGCAATCCGGAAATAGGCGTTAAGCTTTTTCTGCATACCGCGGTTGCAGCTGATCGCTTTGCGTACCCTGATAGCAAAGAAGAATTCGCCCCCATCTCGTATGAGCTGATTGCTCAGGCCTTTGCACTATATGAAGAACAGATCAGCGACTCAAAGCCACAGCAGCGTTGTATTCTTTCGATGATTGGGACACTCCTGAGTTTCCAAACCTTGGAAGAAGAGGAATACGAGAATCTCATCACGAAGGTTGCTCAGTACTCGGCGAAACTGCTGAAGAAGCCAGACCAGTGCCGACTCGTCACGCTTTGCTCTCATCTATTTTTCACGACGGGACAGAAGGTGCGTATCACCAGGCACGATGGTATATTGCTTGAGCGCGATTCCACCGTTAAACTTGTCTCACAAACCATTGTCTGCTTTTGTATGCTTGTCTTATAGGACGGATTTGTCTACCAGAAACCCCAACGTGCGTTGGAGTGTTTGCAGCGAGCGTTGAAACTCGCTGACGCGTGTACTACTCTTTCACCAAGCAATGTCGTGTTGTTCGTAGATCTTCTCGACCACTACGTCCACTTTTTTGAGCACGGGAACCCATCGATAACAGACAAATACATCTCAGGCCTGATAGCTCTCATAACAGAGCACTTGAATTCCGTGTCTCCGCTCAGTGGCAGTGATGCTTCGGCTATTACAGAAGCCCGGACACAGTTCGACGAAATTCTTTCCTTCGTACGGAGGAAGAAAGATGAGCCGGCGACAGCTGAACGATTCGGAGCGATTCAGGGTGACAAAAAGTAACAAGCTGTAGTGACGCTCATTCCTAGCCCGATCATCTTGTCAATCTATGCCTTTATGCTATTGTTTTGCAGAGGATGATCGAGATGAAAAGAAACATGTGTTCCGTCGACGTTTTTAGCCGTCAACTGTGACAGGACTCAATTTTGGCGCCCATCCCGATTTGGATTTAGTTCATGACAGGAGTCTTTGTACCTTTTGTACCTCGACCGTTCGCCTCTTCAGCATGTGACTTCATAACAGAGAAGGAGGTGCACAAAGGCAGAGCCGTCCTTTGCTTCTAAGAATGTCTCACTGGCTCTCGACACAACGGACGACGGGTGAGTCCAGCGAGCGACTGACATCTCAAGTGACGCTCATTTCGAAGCAAACAGTCGTCTGCATCACTGTGTTGCTCTCATCTCCCGATATTGTCGTACTGAACAGTTTCAAAGATGGGTTTCCCTTGGAAGGCACTCTTTCTATTCCTTCTTGACGCTTGGGGCACCTGTAGTGCATCTGCTTTGACGCGTGGTCATCCCGCACTTCGACACGGTGCTCTCCATGATGGTGATCAGGCAGCAGCCCGCGGTTTTCCCTTGTCGCCTCCAGAACGGCGCAAGCTTGGGAAGGTAAGACTTTATTGCCAGCCCAGTAAGTCTCGCTTGCTTTTCTCTGACATACCTGTCTTGTTCTTCTCGGCAGGGCGGCTCTAATAAACCGGCAATCGTGCCTACCAACCAGCCAACCTGCGCAACTAATGGCAGTGGAAATCAAGACGATCTTGACACAACTGATCCATCGCACGGAAAAGGTGGCGAAAGCAATGTGAAAGGAGGGGGAAGACGACCAAGTTGCAACCTTGGCAACTCCAAGGGAAGTTCTCCAAAGGGCGGCCCTCCCGCCAGTGCGAAAGGTGGGACACCCGCAGACTCGCTCGCCAGCCCGAAAGGCAACCCGTTGATGGGCGTTGGGAGCTCTCCTAGTCCTCCTTCGAGCCCAAAGGGCTCCAAAGGCACTAAAGGTACCTCGCTGATTGGTCCCCCGACCAGCCCCAAAGGCAGCTCTCTAGCAAGCTCAAAAGGTTGCTTGAACACCGATGCCAATGCTAGCAGTCCCAAGGGTCCTACCACCAGCTCAAAAGGCAATCCTTTTTCGGGTCCTCCCACCAGCGCGAACGGTGTTCCAAATGAGGATGAACCTGATGCCGACCCATTGATTGATGGCAAGAACTCCCCTAGCAACGAAAGCGACGATGCAGGGGACGACGAAATGGCTAGCGTGGCGCTGCCACCCATGGATCCTCCGACCAAAGCCCCTACCGACCAAACGACGGACGGCGGGGCGAATGGCGGCGACGAGCAGAGCTCGCCAAGCAACGAAGAGGACAATTTGGATGCGATAGAGGCTTCGCCCAGCAACGAAGAGGACGACTCAGCTGAAGTTGGCGATGGCTCAGCTACCGGCAACGTGATTCCGGACCTTCGCATTGACAGCTCAGGCGGAATTCCCACGAACCCGCCTAAACCAAGAATCGAAAATGTGGAAGACGACCATGGACTAGAGCCTCCAAGAGAGAAGACCCAAGAGGTAACGAATGACGATTCCAAGTATGCCAGGAACCAACACTAGCAAAGTTTCAACGTCGACGATGGCTTTTTGTGGCGCATTGCTCAATTGATGATATTCTGCGGCGAGGAGCGACACAATGTGAAAAACAAGCGCTCTCTATCCAAATGGCAAAATAGCTTGATGATCCAGCTTGAGTATATGTAATTCATAATTTCAGTATAGAATGAGACTCGTTTTGCATGGATTCCCTGCCACCTAAGCGAAAGAGAATTGGGCTTGCTCTCTGGCCCATGAGCCGATCGCCGGGTCTAGCTTCGCGACTCCGATCGCAGTGCTTCCATCCGAGCCTTGTCCAGTGTAGTACATGCGTAGCGACCCATCATCCAGCCTGGGAATACAAAGATAAGGAAGAGATGAGATGAGAAGGCCTGTACTTGTTGAGGTAGAAGCTGAAAATTATATGGTGCGACATACCTCAAAACGTGCGGTGCTCCGACTCCGGCGCAATCCCAGGAATCATCCGAAGCACCAATGTCAAGAGCCAAACCCGTCTTTTTCCACGTTCGACCATCCAAGCTCTCTGCCATCATGATGCGATGCTTGTTGTCTTCTTCTGAGACACCTTCGTAATACATAGTCCAGCCATCCGCATCTTCCCACAAGTTGGCATCCTCATCGTACTTGGCGTTCTTCATAACATTGGTTCGTGCACATCCACCTGCATCGGGCCCATTCGCGTCCGGCTCAACAATGATTCCTCTCTTGAACCAGCGGAAACCATCCGCTGAGACAGCAAGTCCGATGCACTTCTGCTTGTCAGCTTTCTTCATGGTGCTGTAGTACATGAAGAAACCTGGCTGCATCGTGCCTTCTATCTTGACTGTATCCCCTGTACTGACGACTACCTCGGGCCATCCACAGTACAGCTCCTCGACAAGATTTACAATCTCGTCATCCTCGCCCCGCATTGAGACCATCTGCCTCGTGTTTGTATCGGAAGCGTCGTACGGAGCCATGATTGCTCCCGTAGGATCATCGCCTTCGACGCGACCCCATGACTCGCCATCTTGCGAAACCGCGACGCCAATCTTCATGCTCATGCCCTTGATACTTGCACCCTTGACAGACTCTGGAACTTTTTCGAGGTAGTCCTCGATGGGCTTCTCTTCGAAGCTCCCTCCAAAGTAGTAAAGCAAATAAACCCCTCCTTCAGCCATTACTGCAGGGGTACTCATCGGGAGGAGGACCTGCCCCAGACCAACATGAGCCGTGTCGAAGCCCCACCACGATTCCTTGTTAAGACCCAAGCTTACATCAGGCGCATCTTCTGATTCACTTCCCACGAGCGTCTTCTTCCACACAAGCCCATTTCGCGACGTAGCGCGTCCAATCCTTCCTGTGCTGAGCGGAGGTAGTTCCTTGTCTTGGTCAAAGTCTAGCGGGCGTCCATGATACCACATGATATATTCAGCGTCATCAGGATCCGACTCAGAGTCTCGAACATATCGATGAACACGGGCACTTCCGATGCGAAACGAGTCGAATGCATTCGGATCGTCTGTTGAAGGACTGAGTACGACGTTGTTGATGTTACTGCCACTGGACGCCAACGACGTTCTCCACGCTCGCGTCGACTTGACCGTAGGCAAGACCCACGCTTGGGTTTTCACCAGGAGTACTGTGCTTACCCAAAGTCTAAGAGCCGTACGGAATATCATGGTCGAGAGTCGAGTCCAGTCAGTTGAAGGTGCCTCTTCGCGTGTTTTCATCTTCCAAATCTTTCAATCTTTCCCGCCAACTTTCGAAACTTCAACTTGGACACACACCGAGAGAGCAAAGAATTCAAGATTCTGTTTTCAAAGATTCCTTTTCTCACTTACCGCTTACTTTATTTTGCGTGTAGAAGAATACGACAATTACAAGCAGAAATCCGAAAGCTGCCTTTCACCGCTCATCGTCTACGTTTCAGATATCGATCGGTACGTTGTAAAGTCCATGGAGGAAATGGCTCAATGGAATCAACAAGAGTCTTATAGGATGAACACTTGTACACGAAGAATGCAGTAGAGGAAGAGGAGAAAGAGAATCAGTCGTTTCGAGGGAGAAACGATCGCTCGACGTCGCCATTGTCATGGTGGCGGGGCTGTGACAGGCTCATAGCCTATCTCGTCGTCGTCGTTTGCTATTTCTGTCAACTTACACCTCTTGTCTCACCTCATCATCCCCCCTCAGCAGTTTATAACATTAAAATGGGTTTCAAACGGTACGCAGAAGTCGGACGCGTTGTCCTGATCAACTACGGCCCCGAGAAGGGCAGTCTGGCTACAATTATTGATATTGTCGACCAGAACAAGTGTTTGATTGACGGACCTTCCGAGATTACTGGTGTTTCACGACAGGTCATTCCTTTCAAGCGCGTGGCACTGACAGACTTTGTGGTCAAGATTCAGAGGAATGCTCGGGAAAAGACGTTGAAAAAGGCTTGGGCCGAGGGCGATGTGATGGCCAAGTGGGAAGCGTCCTCGTGGGCGAAGAAGATGGCGGCAAAGAAAACACGGGCATCCCTCAATGATTTCGATCGATTCAAGGTTATGGTTGCTAAGAAGCAGAAGAGTGCTATCATTGCCAAGAAAATGGCTGAGGTTGCTTAAGCTCTTTCTACCATTAGAATTGTCTTTTTCTACACCGAACTCCTAGCGTGCACGTTCCTCGAGCCATGTAGAATTGTATCAATAGCGCTTGCGGCAAGAGTCTCCGTCAATCTGTGTCGATGCTCTCTTCAGTCTTCCTGCAGGAGGTGAAGTGAAAACTGAAAACGCTTCCGACGCTCCGACCTCGAGCGGATCAATACCAACGTCGTAGTTGTCGCAAACATCTCTCAGACGGAAGGTTAGTCGAAGTGGTCGAAAATCCCCCCAATGCTGAATTGGAATTCCCGACAATCCGAGCGTCGCCAAGACAATGGGATTCTGCTTTCGGTCTTTCATTTCCGCTGCCAACCGTGTCTACCACGGTGACACTGATCGGTATGTCTTACGATCTAACCAATACGCTGGAAGAACGATTTGAAAATGATCCTGAGTTGCACATGCTCCGAAACTTGAAGCTGACCCTAAGTACGACACTGCACATGCTTGAGTGCGCTCGCGATGACCTCGTGGCAATGGGAGAACGCATGGATCGTCTCAGAATCGCCAGTGAGCAGTGTCGGACTGCGATTGAGAGGAAAAGAGCGCAAGAGGGGCAGAAAGAAGCTTCGAAGCTCTCCTCTGTCGCAGAGCGGCGCTGACACGGACTCGTACAGCAGGCGTCCGTCGAGCAAAGCCTCATCCACCCCAGGGCATACTGTCTTTTTAAGAGTGCATCTATCAGTTCGAATTATAGCTTATCTTTTTCCTCACTCAGTAGCTCATCCAGACGGCTGAGTCGTTTCCTTGTTACCGACCGAAGCTCGTCTAGCTTGTACAGCAGCTGCTCTGAGGTGATCTCGCGAGGAGTCGAAACAGGCGCAGCTTCTGGGCTGCTGGCGTTGCCTTCGAGAAACACTCTTGGTGTCGGCCTGTCATCCATTTCTTTCGCTTCTTCGAACAGAGGATCCGCGTATCTAAGGTAAGCCTGGAACAGAGCAGGGCTCAACACCAGCCCATCGCAGACACTTTCTCCAAAGTCAAAACCTTTGTTAGCACCCATGACTTCCGGACTGTCCGGTTTTCGAGCAGGATCGAGCTCGTCAGGAGGCAATCCATTATTCTCAGTATAATTCCACACCTGGGCATCAAACTCTTCATAAATGACCCCGTTGACACGATCATCCGCCATGGCCAAGGCGATCTGGAAACCAACGAGCCACTCAGGCAACTGAGCGCCGAGAAACTCTCGTACAATACCATCGTCCACTTCCTCGCCTTCATTGCCAGCTTTTTCACGCTTCTCTTCCTCAACTTCTGCCAGGACCGTATCCCATGTCTCACCTGCAAGCTGCGACGCAAAGACGCCAATCAAGACGCTCACTCCAATAACCACGAGCAGAACGACGTCCTGAAGGCTGGTAGGATCAGATGCAGCGGTTCCGTCGACGACAGTCTTTCCAAAGTAGCCAAGATAGCTGTCAAGCAAGTACGGCTTCAATGAACCGACAAATATGCCCCCGAAAAACTGAAGGAAAGGAACGTTTGTAACAGCGTACACATAATTGTACATGCCTAGCGGAATCGGCAGAACCGGCGCCAGCCGTAGGGTAAGAATCGCCTTGAAACCATCTCGAGCGACAACCTTTTCGATACCTCGAAGCGAAGGGTACTCGTCTACAAGTTCCAGTGCTTTCTTTCGCACAGGGGTATCAAGTTTGGCCAGAGCAAACGCAATGGAACTTCCAACCGTCGCACAGAAAGCGGATGCGATCGCCCCCTGAACGACTCCTCCAAAGAGTATCCCCGCAGCAAGTGCAAGCACAACGCCACCTGCATCAAAGCAAAACACCTTGACAGCTGTCCAGGCTGCTAGAAATAAGGCTCCTTCCGCTAGAGGATCGAGCGATGCCGCGTAGTTCAGAACCTGATCAAGATTATCCTTCAACTCGGGATTTTCTGAGGCGAAATCCAGGCCAATCGCTGACACAAGCGCTGCTCTACCCCCGATACGAAGTGCGACCGCGCCTGCCGCAACCACGAACGCAGTGAGCGTCAAGGCTAGCTTGGAATCCGACTTGATGGGCTTGCCTTCGTCATCCACTTCGGGAACGAGACCGTTGTCGATTCTGTAGTTGCGGGTCTTTTCGGCGGCTCTCAGCGTTCCTCGAATCTGGTTTCGTCTCGCCTTCAGTACATTGAGTCGAGCCTCTTCTTCAGTGGCTAGCGTTTCAGGATCTTTCTGCTCGTTGTCCACTGCCATTCGAAGCCGAGCCGCGCCGTATGGGCCACAAGACCTCGTGGGAAATATAGGACGGGTCAGTGGCTTCACTCCCGGAGTTCTACAGAAGCCACATGTTTCACCCAACAACGAGCCAAAAAGACAAGCTTTCAACAGTCGCTGCCCTGGTCTCTTCATTTTTCTATGGACAATATGCAGACCGCTAGACCGCCATGGGCAGTTTCAAGTTGGCTGTGTTGTCATCGGACGAAAAAACATCGCGCAGGTATAGCGACTTTTCTGTTCGACCGGGCAACGACGGACGACGCACGGAACGCTTCACTAAACTCTCTTAAATAGTTTCAAACCCACTCGACTGACTCTGCGACTCGACTAACTCCTCGTGTCAGTCAGACGAATTGATCACGGCAATGATACACGCGATGTGTAGTCTATCTACTGAAAGAGCACGCTACAACGTGCTTACGAAGGCTGGAGTAACGAGCTGGAAAGCATACCGTAGATACTGCTCTGTGCCGCTATTGATAAGTCAGATTACTATCGTGGACTACAAAGGCTGACTATGTCGTCATGCTGACATAGAAGGTTGACTACTGCCTCTCTCACGTCGCTCCGTTCTCTATGTAGCCTCCCCCTTTTCTATCTCGACCTTAGAATGAGTTTGCCTTAATCTTGAAACAGATCTTTGAGTTGTCCTCCGGCAAGTTCATGACAAGATCTCCCTCCAAGAGACCGCCCTGTCCCTGTGGATCGCATACAATGGTCAACTCCGTAAGCTCCCCTCCACGACGATCCATGCGTCCAATTGCAGGCTTCACAGAAAAGGAGGGGTGTGAGCCTGGGGCAAAGGCAGCGTAGAAATCCTCAAAGGTCATGCATACCGGGGCAACCCCAATAGTAAGCTCCGCGGCTGTGAAGGGACAAAATGAGTGAGTCCATGATACGGTTGATCAGCCCTGTCTCCCTCACCGGCGCATGCTACTCACGGGCTCCAGATGAGCTCGCGTTCATCTCATATTCGCCATCAGGGACAGAAGATGGGACAAACTCCATACCCGCCGGAATTTCCGAGTCCATCACAATTCCTCCTGTAACCACAGCATCGGCTCCGACTGCATGACAAGCAAAGCAAAGAGTTTCAGAAAGGCAGTGCTTCGATTTGTAAGAGATTACAACACCCAGGTGAACTCACGGTTCTCCATTCCAGGGAGCTGAGGGCCGCCTCGATCACCTCCCAACATGGCCTGCGATCCGCCCATGCCCTCAGTGAAATCCACCTGATCATTAGCGTCGTATCCTTCCGGGAAGTAATCTCCAGTATCAGTGGACTGGAATGGCGGTGAGAGGAAACAGTAGACACGTTGCATGAGTGAGGACTCGAGCATGCAACAGTTCGAAACAGCAGCCGTAGAGATCCTGGGCGTTCATTCTGGGCTTCTAGGACAAGACCCTTTGACTTACGCCCATTGTTTCAGAGTCTGGCTTCCAGGTGTTGCCACTGTGAGGAGATGAAATAGATTCAGATTAGACCCTTGCTCGTACAGAATATCAAAGAGACGCACAGCATCCCGGTATAAAGAGATAGAACGGCACCAAATACCGCACTCTGTGCAGATGCATACCTCAGGTCGACATTCTTATCGGATCCGATCGACAGACTCGTCCTCGACCGGGCAAAGGCTGGAGCAGAAGGCGAAAACGCCAAGGCAGTTCGAGACAACGCAAGGAGTACGACAGCAAGCTTCATGGTGACAAACGAGAACAATCGAATGGGATCAATCGTCGGTTCTCGCATGTCATCAGCGCGAGAAACACTGACGTTTTCCAAAAGGATGATGCAGAGATTTTCCCGGTCTCAGAGCTCGAACATCGACAGGACCCTCTTTCTCATCAGATCGATCTGTTCGATTTTCTTGTTGTGAGACGCAACTGTCTACAAGTATAGAATCGAAGCTAACAGCTGCTTGCAGGACGCTAATGCAGCATTTTTGTTAAGTCTAGGGGAGGTTGCAATCGCATCATCAATCCTCAGGCAGCATGTCACGTCGACCCTGTTCCTGACCGCCGAAAATCAGTTCCTCCGAAAACTCGTAAAACGCACGTCCAAAGCTATGCTCCCAGGAGGGATCCAGAGTCATCAAATATTCCTCGTCGAAACATACTTCACTATCTTGGCAGCATCTGGTGCAGCATTCGCAGTCAATTTCCCCCGAGCCATCTTCTTCGCAGTCAGCGACGAATACAGACAACGTAAACATGTTGTCGCAGATCGGACTGGCCGATCCAGTTAGCTCATTGCGATCTAACAGTAGTATCTCTGTGGGTAGTTTTGACACAATTTCAGAACAAAACGGTGAGTATGGCCATGCAGACTCGCAAGCACACAAAAGTATCGTAGCAACGCACCCAAGTTGCTGAGGTGTCTTAGCTGACGAGGAATCGACCCATCCAGCGAGTTCCGATTGAGAAGTAGAAACAGTAGCCCATGAAGATGCCCAAGTTCCGAAGGAATGTTTCCATCCAGCACGTTGTCATCAAGATCCAATAATACCAAGTTGGTCAGCTTGCCAAGTTCTGTTGGAATTTCGCCGGTGAGTTTCGTATCCTTTAGTGACAAGTCGATCAAATTTGTCATAGTTCCAAGGAAAGTCGGGATGGGATTTGGCGTAAGATTGTTGTTGGCCAGGAAAAGATACGTCAGCTTGGAGAGAAACTGGAGATCCTGTGGAATGGGCCCGGTAAGAAGATTCTCGGAGAGGTCAATGTGGGTAAGGTTCACATAGCCAGTTAGTGCCGCCGCAGGGATCACACCCGTGAATTGATTTTCACGAAGCCCCAGATAAGTCAATGGATAGTCTTGCACCGCAAACTCTTGTGGAATCGTCTGCCCGAGTGCATTGCTACCAAGGTCCATGACCTCCAACGTCGGGTGTCCAATGAAGTGACCAGGGATAGTCCCATCGAATTGATTGTCGCTCAAGTCAAGGTCTTCCAAAACAGCCAGGTGATGCAAGAATTCGTCGTTGACCTCTCCAGTAAAGAGATTGGACTCTAGATAGAGGCGCTTCATTTTCTTCATGGTATTCAGCATGAGGACCTGTCCCGATAGTCGGTTATGGTCCAGACCGAGTGTCACCATCTCCTGCAAGTTACTAAAAGACTGTGGAATACTTCCGGATAGGTCGTTCTCGCCGAGGCCCAGGACTCGTAGCTTGGTTAGTTCTCCGAGCCATTCCGGGATCTCGCCCGAGAGGTCGTTGTAGTGAAGCGCAACATAGTAGAGATCAGTGAGATCACGGAAACTCTCTGGGATCTGACCCACAATTTCGTTTCCGTTCAGCGCCAAGAACTCTAATTTCGAAAGGTGACGGATCTCTGGAGGAATCTCGCCTTTAAGAT
Organism: Licmophora abbreviata; assembly: GCA_900291995.1. NCBI lineage: Eukaryota > Bacillariophyta > Fragilariophyceae > Licmophorales > Licmophoraceae > Licmophora > Licmophora abbreviata. The sequence continues at coordinate 10,677 of OLMU01000388.1, read as the reverse complement.
TGTTTCCCACTACAGAGAAGAAGTATATGTAGAAGTCGAGACGACACGATTAGGACGAGAGGGCGAAGTCAAGTCGCGACACCAGCAACCGTACCAAGCACTGAACTTACAAATATGAAGCTGGCTGATTTCGCCTGGCACGTCACAGCTCGCCCCGACCTTGAAAAGACGATCGCCGGCCGTGTTAAAGAGGGTGTACCACTGACAGACATCCTTGTTCTGCAGAAAGTCGAGCTTGTATCTCCAGCCCGCCCCATTCATGGCAAAGTAAATTAGAGCCACGACGTACCGATTCACAAATTCGATTCCCTCGACACTGTCCCTCGCATAGGGAATCGGCAAGTACATTTCGTCCTGATCGGCGATCCATCGCACTGCATTCTGCCATTCCGACCTGGCCAAGTCCGCCTCTGTGGAAATGCCATTCTCAACGACCCACTCTCGAACTTCCGCCGAACGCGGCTCCCTTGACTTCTCTTCTTGTTTGACCAGTCCCACGGACAGTCCAATAATGATAGCAACCAAGACCAAGACAACGACACCAAAGACTATCCAAGGAGTACGCGAACTGTGAAGACGTGAGCTGGTTTTTCCAGTTCTTTGCGACGCCGTCATTCGAATCTCTTCGACAGACGGCAGCTGATCATGGACGTGATCTTCCGAAGTGGCTGCTGCTGCTGGAGGAGAAGAAGGCATTTCATCCGGTGCCTCTTCGTCACCCTTACTGCTTTGGAGATCCACGTTGTTCATAGTTTTGTAGTAGTATAAGTCTTGTTCAAGAAAAAAGGCACTTTCGATGGATTGATTCACAACAAGGACGACAAACAGCGCTGTGAACAACTGGAATGATGCTGGAGCATTGTTGTGGATGTCGAGCATTCGTGTGTGAATTTCGCAGGATCTGATTGAACTTCGTGGAGTAGCCACGTAGAATGCCGTAGAATTGTACGACTCACCTCTGTCAATCCATCCGTTGAACGCGCCGGGCATGCGCGGGGCGACGTTTCCAAGTTGAGGGACGACCAATTGCCATCACACACTCTCATCACATTGCACACTCGGAACATCTAGTAGAGAAAGGTGTTATCATCACACTAAGCTTTCATTTCATATACATGATATATACACCAGTATTTACCGCTCTCATCAGTCTTCAATCGTGATGTTGTCGCTAAAGACGTAGTCTCGTCGTTGATAGCCGGCCTCCCATATAGGATTGAATTCCGCCAGAAGATCTTCATCGTTGCATGCCATGCCGTCGTCAGTGCAACACAATGTACAACACTCGCAATCGAGCTCGGGAGAGTCTCTACCACAGTCTGCGATGAAGTGCTGGATGCGAGGTTCCCAACGAGGACACAACTCTGCAGTGGAGCCTGTGAACGTATTGTTGTCTAGTAGCACCAACTCTGAATGTTGTGTGATGCAACAGTCGGTAAGCTTGCATCACAAGAACGTTTCTACCAGAAACCAACCACTCTTAATCAAACGTACCGAGCCTAGAAAGTTTCGCCATTTCCGTCGGAATCAAACCGGTAAACTGGTTCCGATTCAACAACAAAAGCTCCAGCCTGCTCATGTCTCCAAGCCGGGTTGGTAGCTTCCCATCTAACGCGTTGCGATCAAGATCGAGAAGAATCAGTTCGTCAAGATCGCCTATATCGTCTGGAATCGGCCCAGTTCTCTGTGTAGCCTTGAGAGACAAGTCACTCAGTGCAGTCAGTCCCAACACGAAGGGTGGGATCGGTCCTGGGGTAAAATCGTTCTGTGCCAAGAACAGGTATGTCAATTTCGTTGCGTTTCCAATATTCTCCGGCATGTCCCCGACGAAATTGTTCATACTCAAGTCGAGGTGAGTCAAATTCGGTGGATTCGCAATGGAGTCTGGGATCTGGCCATCAATGGTGTTGTTGTATAGGAACAAATGCTCCATGGCACTTTGATCCGAGAATGCGTCTGGGAGATGCCCGATAAATTGGTTCGAGCTCAGGTCTACCACCTCCAAAGTATCCAGCGCAAACAAGTAGGCTGGGATGCTTCCAAAGAAGAGATTGTCACTCAGGTCGATATGAACGAGTTTACGCATGCCCGACAAATCAATGTCGTTGCCCAGATCATGCTGAAACTCGTTGTCTTCCAGGTACAAATATGTCATCTCGGTCAGATTCTCCAAAGGATAGATATCCCCCCACAAGAGATTGTCGTCGAGCGCCAGTGTTTGCATATTGGAGAGTTGTGTCCATGACAGTGGGATCGTGCCTGTGAAGGCGTTGTTACTGAGAGCCAAAACTTCCAACTTGGTGAGGTTTCCGATCCAGTCAGGCAACGGACCGCTGAGGTCGTTGTAGTGCAAAGCAAGATAGTCAAGATCCGTGAGCTCTGACATGCTCAAGGGTAGAGCACCGTCAATCTGTACATTGGACCGTAGATTTAAGTACTGGAGTTTAGAAAGAGCTCCGATCTCGGGTGGGATCTGACCCGCGGCTCCCCAGCGTGCTGCGGGACATGACAACAACGAGGTTAGGAAGGTGGGAGCGACAGGCAGATATCAAGGAGCTTCCGATGGAATCAGTGACTTACGGACTTTCACTGCCACAACCTCTCCACTTTTGTCACAGAACACTCCATAGTTTGTTCGACTGCCATCGCTGAAGACGACAGTCTGGAACCAGTCGTAGCATTCCCACCCAGGCGTCAAGAAACGTAGGCTGCTTCTCCAGAAAGGTCCACTTAGAGAGTAGAAGAGAACAGAAAGAGCATAGCGTTGGATGAACATGAAAGCGTTCTCATTATCAGATGACTGCGGTATGGCTCGTGGTAGGCGATCCAGGTCTGCCATGAACATGGCCCCGCGTCATTGAGGAGAGTTCGCTGTCCGTAGAGTAGATTCGTTCGAAATGCCTGCTTCCACTAGGAAGTGGACTACTTCTGCCATGCGCGACCCCCGCGGGATCGGATCGCCGCTGAAGGGCATAGTCCTACTATCCTCATCATTCCGCAAGGGGAGTCCTATTGCAAGCCCGAGTGCGAGAATCGACACCACTGCTGCGACGACGATCAGAGTGGTTTTTCTTCGCGGACGGCTCCGTATCGGCGCACCTCCAGCGGCATGGTCCACACGAAGATCCTCAACATTCGGAAGCTGGTCGTTGTTCCCCGCCTCGGGGTCCACATCAACTTTTCCGACCATGGTGGCAGGCTCACAGAGTGATTATTCTCATCAAAAGTGTAGCCCCACAAACCTCACAGAGTATCCTTCTTCATGAAAGAAAAGTGATGCGCCTTCATCACAGCTGGAGATATTTCGTGAGTTGCGCGCGGAACGTTGAGCACACAGAACGACCGGCCCGGCTCGCAATAGAAGGGTGTCGGACCGGCGCCCCAATGTTGCAGTTGGCCGTCTGCAACTATGATACGAGTAGAACAAGGCAAGACATAATACCAGTTTCAAGTTGTAACACGGTCGCCGGTTTGAGACCTTACCCACTTTGTTCTTAGCTTCTCTCTACTAGCGCATTGCATCCACTTACAGTGAGGCACGCACGCTTCGCACGAGGATTTTTTAGGCTTTAAGTCCCCCGCTCATCCCACCATCTACAACGAGGTTGGTGGCCGTCGTGTAACTCGAGTCATCACTGAGAAGGAACGCGACCGATTTGAGTACCTCCTCTATCGATCCAAGTCGTTTCATCGGGACGCTATCAATACGGGATTTGAGGTTCAGCAAACGAAACAAACTTTCCTGGACACCACAGAGACAATCAGCAAGTAGAAAAACTCACCTGTTGATCTTGCCCTGTGCCACAACCTCAGGGTCTGTGGCAAAGTAAGGCGATCCGGACTGCGCATGAAGTTCATTTTGTCGCGTCCACATGTAGCCCGGCCCAATGAGAGCAGGACTGATGGCGTTGACGCGGATATTGTACGGTGCAAGGTCCTTCATCGCAAAGAAGCGCATGTTCGTCAGATGAAATCATGACGGTCGAGAACTAGCAGCCTTCAAAGAACTCACCTTTGCGGTACTGACGGTCATGGCCAGGACGGCAGCTTTGCTTGATGCGTAGGCTACCATAGCGGGCGTCCCTTGAGAAGAGTAGTGAACATCGAGACAATATCATGTTGGCATTCTCACCATCAAACAACAAACTGTTCTCACAGCTCACAGTGTACAGTCGCTACATGAGGAAAGGTAGGATCCACTCACCTCGTATGCCCGCAACGCTTGCCGTGTTCACAATCGATCCGCCCAATTTCTGCTTTTCCATCTGTTTTGCCACTGCCTGCAACACTATAAACATTCCCGTGACATTGATATTCATTACAAGGGCAAAGTCGGACGGGTCGTATTCAAGCGTTGGCTTGATGTGGCCCTGGTAGCCGGCATTATTCCAAAGCAATTCGATACTACCGAGTTTTTCGGTGATTTCAAGAACAGTCGACTGCACTGCAGCAGCATTGGTCACGTCGCAATCGAATGGGAGGATTGTTGCATTCCCCCCTACCTCGGACTTGATGTAGTCGACCGTTTCTTGCACGGTATCGGCATTCTTGTCGAGGGCCGCGACATTGGCGCCTCGTCGGGCAAAAAAGAGACATCCCTCTCTCCCAAAGTTTCCTCCGGCGCCCGTGATCACAATGTTCTTTCCTCGGAACCTCTGATCGTCTGACATGGTCTCGTCTCTGATGTCGTCGTCGCGGTTTGGTTGTGTGCGTGTGGTGAATGAATCGAATCAACGAATCAACGAATCAACGACGAACACTCGATTTGGAGGTGCAGAGAAATGACTTGTGACATATCTTTCAGAAACATCGTGACGATGTTTACTTATGGAAAGTCATCAATATTATCCTAACGGAATCTTTGATGAGGGAATTTTCGATGCGAAACAACGAAGAAGAGTTATCGTAGGAAATCTACTGATATGCGTGTTGTATGCCAGATGGTATTCCCACTCGGCGTTCGCGGCATTCTTCGATTCTTCGACCATCTGTCTGCGTTCTGATGACAAGGAAATTAGTACTGGCCTCCACGGAGGGCTCTACGACAACGAAAAGACCCGCAAGGTGCCGTTCTGCTGACAGAGATCTACGCAAAACTCTACTGAGATTCTACGTGACACCTTTGGCGGATCATTCTCGAAATTGTGAAGACAACCGTCACGCGATGGTTGACACAAAAAGAGAGGAAGAACTTTCACGGTGATGACAACACGATACTTTCAAGAGCGGCGAACCTCGTCCTCTCTTACAGAGGGGGCCTACTCCACTGTAGACAGTCTACAATGGGAGGATGATACTGAGTCTGGCTCGGACCAGCTTCTGGTGATTACAAGCTACAGTGATTTTGAGAAACTCGGTAAGTTGACGTCTTTTCTCAAAGTTGAAGTCCAGTCGCGGTCGTGACACCTTGACATTCAAGACTAACTCTTCCTGCCTTTCGTCCCCTTAGCCCATGGCCCGCGAGGAACGGAAGCACCCCACTCCATCTATGTCTACCGATTCCACCCCAGCGACGGCTCTCTTGTTCTCTTGAACATCTTTGGCGATCCAAGTGACGTCCTGAACCCCGCCTTCTCGCGATTCCACCCTCGCTTGAACGTTGTGTACACCTGCTCCGAAGATATCGAAGACAACGGACAGATCTTTGCCTACAAGGTGGCCTCTAACGGGGAACTCACTCCCATGGGCCAAGTCGATGCTGGAGGAACATCTACCTGCTACCTTACGATTGACAGCTCTCAATCGAACATTCTCGCTGTCAACTATTGGGACTCGACTCTTGCTGTCGTACCCATTTCTCCAGAGACTGGAGAGTTCACTGGTCCCATCATCAACATGTACGACCCCAACGAAGGAAAAGAAATGGTTGCTGCTGCTCGCAAGAATGGTGGTGTCAACCATTCCTGCAACGACGAGTCGACCATTCGCATGCGACAAGCCGACCCGCACTCTCACGCACTAGTGCTAGACCCCTACATGGGGTGCGTGGCTTACGTTCCCGACTTGGGAAAAGACTTGGTGCGAGAGTTCTATTATGACCTCTCTGAGGCGTCCATTAGTATGGAACTCAACATTCTCCCAAGTGGCTTGTGCTCGGGCATGCCGGATGGCCCCCGCTACTTTGAGTTTCATCCCACCTACAATATTGCGTACGTGGTGAACGAACTCAGCTCTACGGTACGCTTATTTTCATATACAACACTGCATGAGGTTCTTTCACATGGTTTCTCGTCTTCTGACTCAACTTTGTGCTTTCTTTATTATTACAAAGATTGCTGTCTTTGCCGTGGATCGGGCCCTCATCAACGAGATTGCCGCTGCTGCCAGGAAGAAGGAGCCGATGGAACAATTCAAGGGACGCTCTACCCTAAAGCTGATCCAGTCCATCAGTACGGTTCCCAGTGCATTCCCCGCGAAGATGAACACGTGTGGACGTATTTGTGTTCACAAGTCTGGTCAGTTTGTGATTGTGTCAAACCGTGGTCACGAGTCCATTGCAATCTTTCGCGTGCGCTCCAAGGGCCCCAAGAAGGGCCAGCTTCGCTCTACAGGATACTTTCATACTCGAGGCGAGACTCCCCGTCATTTTCAGTTTGATGGTTCGGGCCAGTATCTCATTGTCGCCAACCAGGACAGCGACTCGATTGCTATCTTTACGTTCAATCTAAGCAGCGGCGAGATCAAATACACTGGTAATGAATACCGTGTACCCTCGCCCAACTTTGTTTGCTGCTGCCCTCTACACGAGTATGACTATGGTTCTATCCCGGAGACCGTTGAGAAGACGGTGACTGTTGTGCCGCACCGACACCAGGAGAGTGACTCTGATCTGGAAAGTGAAGGCAGCACAATCCCCGCCGTGTCGAAGGAAGCGATGCTGAAGGAAGAATTGAGCAAGGCTCACGGAGAGATCAAGGAGTTGCGTCGTCAACTCTCCAGCATTTCTCCTGGGTAAGCTTCGAATTGTTGAGACAATCAACAGTGTGTACGTATGTTTTTAGATGATTGAAGTGATTATTTTTTAATACCGCGGTGATCGACAGGATTGCAGAATACACTAAATAGAGTTCTAACGAGTTATAGACAGAACGTGCAATCCGCGACCAAACAAGAAGATAGAAACAATACTAGAGAACACAAACACGGCCATCAGCCTGACGCCTGTTCTTAGATGAAAAGACCGCAGTCTCTCCTAACTTGCCCATGCAAATCCAGATGTCAATCCCCAACACAAAGACCAGCATACTTGTTAACTACAATTGCGGCTCTGGTCCACCGAAAAAATAAAAGTCGCAAAGCTCGACAATGGTGTCCTTACGCATGGCACCTTCAATCCTTCCTTTCAAGACAGCCTTTGCCTTTGCGTTATCTTCCCCTTCCTTGGGTTCGAATTTGTCGAGAAACAGAAGTGTCGGAAGTCCCTGAATGTTCAATCTCGCCGCCATCATTTCATTCTTGTCCGTGTCAAGTTTTGCGAATCGGACTTTTCCATCTAGCTGTTTGGCTGCGGATTCAAACTCGGGAGCCATCAGTAAGCAGGGTCCGCACCTACCGGTGAAAATGGAAATTGAACAGAAAAAGACCGTGAGACACCTGCAACAACCACCCCATCGCATCGCCGTTTAGCCGATTGCCCCGAGAAAGTTCCAATTCCAGTTTCAAGCCACTCCCTCTACTTGATTGTCATCAAAACTCTTCCAGGGAACTTGCCAGAAGTGCACTCACCAGGTTGCATAAGCATCGACGACAAGCGGTGTATCCCAGTCCTCCATCATCACCTCCAATTCTTCGCCAGACACGGATTTTGCGTTTTGCGAATCCACGGAGAAAATTACAGTCGGGCTTCTCATACTGCTCGGGACGATGGGGGTGAATGAATCGACCACCGATAAAGCGGTCATGGCGAGGAGAACGACCGTCTTCATCATCATAGCGACCAAACTAGAGGTGAACTCGGAAAGGAGTCAACTTGTGGGTGAGTCGCTGTGTGTTCAGTGTGGTCGCTGATTTTGCTGCCGATGCCTTTCGCGCGCTCGAAAGTGCGTATGACACTTTTGACTTTTGGAGAACTTCCTTTTCAGAGAGAAGAACATTCCGGATTCCTTTAGAATCACCGTAAAAACTAAAAACGATCTTGTGCTCGCCGATTGTGCTGCACTAAAACCGGTACCTATGTTATTGCCCATGGCAGTCGACCGTTAGTTTTCCCATGCTCGTCGACGATTGCCTTGTCTCTGTCCCGCCCACCGGTCTGAATTCATCTGTTGATACGTTCGCGGTAGATGCCTCTCGTTTTGTGAAAGACATTAACCTTGACAGAACTGAGAGAAATGGCATCAATCCTAGACTTTCTGTTTCCTTCCCAAGATAAGCACGACGAGACTACCGCTCCGAATACTCCCCCCGGTTCCGAGGAAGAGCCTGGTCAGCGCGGAGGCAGCGAAGATGACGATCTGATTGACACGCCTCAAGCCGAGAGATCTTCCACAGTTTCGGATGAGGAAAAAGAGAGCGTCAAGAAAAAATCATGGAAATCCTCCATTCAAGACTTTCGAAACTTGAACGGGAAGATCGTCAACGACACGCGCGTCCAGATATTTATCGTTCTACCTATTGCAGCTAATGCGATTATGCTCGGGATTGCTACATTTGACTTTGTCACGGATGATCCAGAAGTGCAAGACAAGTTCGAGCTTGTTGATCTTATCTTTCTCATCATCTTTACAGTCGAGCTGACAATGCAGCTCATCTATCACGGATTGCGCTTGTTCCTTGACGGGTGGCTCGTTTTTGACTTTGCCATTATCGTTCTGTCCTGGTCCTTCCAAGAGATTCAAATCATCCGTGCCTTTCGCATCTTTCGGGCACTGCGGCTCGTTACAAGAATCAGAGTTCTCAAGAATTTGGTCACCGCGCTGTTTGGCGTGATGCCGAGGATGGGAGCGATTTTCTTTTTGCTATTTCTGATCTTCTACATCTTCGGTGTAATGATGACACAACTCTTTGGCGACCTGTATCCAGATGGTCTGACGGAAGAAAACTATTTCACTCGACTCGACCACTCCTTTTTTACATTATTTCAAGTCATGACACTCGATGCTTGGGCCGGAGTATGTCGCGATATCCAGGTCACCTACTCGTGGGCTTGGCTACCCTTCATCGTCTTTGTTATCATTTCGGGCTTTATTGTCATCAACTTGATCATTGCCGTTATTTGCGATGCCATTTCCACTCTGCACGCGGATGAGAAAGCCAAGGTGTATGGGATGTATCACGAAGGAGAAGAGAGTGTTGAGACGGAACTAGTACCTCCAGATGTCAAGGACCAACTGCAGAGTCTCGAATGTGAAGTGGACGAACTAACAAAGATGCAGAACCAGACAATGCAAACGTTGGAGTGTCTCACGCACTACTTGGAAAGTCTATCCCCGAAAGAGAAGAAAGCAGCTTATGGGGTAGCGTCGCGAATTGAATAGACCGCTTTGTATACTAAGTATTGAAAAACTACTTCTACGAATGGAGCAGTCGTTGATGGCATATGATCTAAGTTTCACGACAAGGTGTAGTCGTGTAGTTGCTGGTCACCTCGATTGCTGTGCACGGATGTGTGTGGCGAAGACGATGACACCACGTCGCTATGCGTAGACTGCTCTTTGGCCATTTGCATCCGAAGCAGAACTTCAATCGTACTCGTCAGCTCATCAATCTTACTCTCCAAACGAACAAGATCATGCTTGCTAATAGGTCCCTCAACCGTCCCAACGTCGCTGTGTTTGTCGCCAGGGTCTTTGAGAAGCTCTTCTTGATGGACCGCCGACACAGCTTCGCATACGACAGCAATAACGAGATTCAGAACAAAAAAGGAGGTTGAAGTGACAAAGACAACAAACGGAATCCATCCCCATGGATAGACGTTCATAACTTCCCTACAGATGTCGCCCCACTGGTCCAGCGTCATGATTTGAAAGAGCGAAAACCACGAAATGTCCAAACGCGAGAAATAGTCCTCGCTTGTATGACCTTCCTTGTAAAGATCCCCAAAGAGGTCTGTAAAGACAATGGCGGAAATATAGAATAGAATGGACAAGAGGAAGCCAATGACGAAGATTTTCGGAATAACCTTGAGAGAGGCTCTTGCCAGATTGGACAGCTCTTGTATGCTTGTCGCGAGTCGGAGTGTCCGTAGGACTCGGAACGTTCGGATGACTAGCATAGACGGGCGAAACCATGCTGCTACGACAACAGAGAGATCGAACAAGAGCCAGCCTTCTCGCAGAATATTCAACTGATGATAAGATAATTGCAGGGCGAATTCAAGGGTCGCGAGAACGAGAAATAGCATGGATGTACCATGAAATAGAGTTTTCCAGAAAGGGTCCTCTGAGATGAACTCGAAGGTAGCCAGCCCCAGTAGAACAGAGTTGATGAGAATGGAAGCAGTGACTGTGCATGGGCAATGAAAAAAGGAAACCGAGGTCATCAGACGCGCAAGATCAATCGAGCACGCGCCGAAGATAGTGTTCTCTGTACGTACCAAGGCGTTTGAAAACTCGGTGTGTCACGATTCTGCCGCTCCAGATCGACAGAGTTTCGCTGCAAGCTTTCTTAGCTAACTTTGCGTCCCCAATGACGTCGATCCCACCGGTGGTAGAAAATGTCTGTTGTGAGCTGATCGAC
>OLMU01000387.1:0-15020 GCA_900291995.1 Licmophora abbreviata | reverse complement strand
TATATATATATCGGAGTATATATCCAGTATTACGTTCATTTGAATTATTATATACTCAATAAGGTGCGCCGTCAGCCCCGTCCGAGAGGGCGGTCGACTAATGTTGAATGTGAGCGACACATCGCACGACCCACAGCATCACGCCATCACGCCCTTCGACCTCGTCGCACCCTCGCGTCTTCCAAAGAATCACCCCCCCCCCATCATGTCCGCGAGCAGTAGTCTCTTCAGCGTTGCCGGAAAGAATGTTCTGGTAAGCGGAGGATCCAGAGGCATCGGCTACATGATTGCCAAGGGCTTTGTATCGGCCGGCGCCAATGTGCTGTTGACATCGCGAGACGAAACAGCTTGCGCGGAGGCAGCGAAAACACTGCAATGTCACTACGTGCCTTCGAATGTTTCCACCCGCGAAGGGTGTCAGGCGCTGGCTAAACACGCGGAGAAGGTCTTTGATTCTCGTCTCCATGTTCTTGTCAACAACGCTGGCACGTCCTGGGGAGAAGACCCATATTCCGATCGGGAGTCTGGTAAAGCGAATTGGGGATGGGATAAGGTCCTGGACCTCAACGTCAAGGGCATGTTCTATTTAACTCGAGAGTGTGTTCCCCTACTAGAAAAGACGGCATCAGTCCAAGATCCGTCCAGAATCATCAACATCGGGAGTGTTGCAGGCCTGGTGCCACAGGCCGCCCCCACTCATGCCTACGATGTCAGCAAGGCAGCCGTACATCAATTGACGAGAAAGACGGCTGCCGACCTCGCAGGTCGGAGGATCACTGTCAACGCGGTAGCTCCTGGTTTCGTCGAAACGCGCATGAGCGCTGGACTGAGCAAGTGGGGTGCCACCTCGGATGAGATTGCAAGACACACTCCTCTTGGACGCATGGGAAATGAAGATGACATGGCGGGGGCGTGTATTTATCTGTCAAGCAAGGCGGGAGCTTGGTGCACCGGAGTCGTTCTGCCGGTGGATGGTGGGTCAGTCGGAGCCATGCAAATACAACTTTCGAATCTCTAGCGCTCTAGCTACCTTTGTAGGTCCTGGTTTGCATGGACGGGCAGGAAGACTTGTTCCAGCTCGTGGTCGTATCATGGAGTTCCATCTGATACGCATGGGTTACACTTACACATGTCGACATTCTAGTTAAAATGACAGCAGTTGCCGACTTACAGGTACTTATTATGACAACTGTGGGTCGAGCAATCCACGAGCCTGGACCGGATCCTCCCTGAGTAGAGTGTAAATGGTGTCAAGAGAACGCCTCTCACTGATTGTATGCTTGCCACTCGTTGACTGGTTGCCTGCAACTGCAGCCGCAATCTGGAATGGATAGAACCCCGACTTGACATCCCGCGTGTGAAGCGATTGGGGTGCCGCCGCAAGCAACCGTTCGTGTTCTGGCCACCCATTTTCCAAAGCGAGATGCAACGGCAGTCGTTGGTCGCCCGAACACACTTGAGCAGCGTCAGGATGCGAGTCGATGAGCAATGACATGAGCCCTTTCGCTGATCCAATGTCAGATACACGCTTGTGTTTTAGTGCAACGTGCAAAGGAAAGTCTCCGTTGACGTTCTGGAGCCGAAACGGACGCCCATCCCGGAGACGTAGCTCATGGAGGAGCCATACGACGCGACAAGCTGCTCTACGGTTCAGCAACAGCTCTGGGTGACTCAGAACGTGCGACAGTATGGTATGAATCGGGTGCAGGATAGATGGGTCGTCAAGTCTCCCATGCTCGGCGACATGGACCACCAGGTCGAGCTTTGCCCACCATGAAGGATGAGGCGGCGAGTGGGGATAGAACTGGTTGAACTTATCCGACGAGAAAAGCATAGTGTCTAAAAGAGTCAGGGCTGCGTTTGGAAGGGCACCACGCACGCCTTCGGGGTAGTAGCTCAGTAGAGCTCTCGCCGTCTTGACGGAGACGCGATTCATCTGGATCCACGGATACGGACACACCGCCCCCATATCCTTTCCAATCGTCTGTCGCTCAATGACATGACGTAGGAGCTGACACAAGATTTGTGAGTTCTCCACCTGTGAGGCTACGAAGAATGCAGAAACGTTGCAGACCAGTGCATCTGGAAATGTGAGCAGGGCCTGCTTCACAACGCCGCTAGGCGGGTTCTTGCCAAGCAGCTGCAGGATTAGACGTCGACCGGCTGGGTCGTCATCTACCACTCCCAGCGTGACAACCGAATGGCGCTTTAGATAGTTCTTGATAAGCTTCCAGTCAAACTGAGATACAGGCTCTTCTGACTTCAAAATTCTTGATACGACCTCCTCATGATCTCTGTGCGTGGGGAATGGATTGTTTAATTCCATTGTTGGCTCTTGTGTGGTTGTTGGTTGGTGGTCGATGGTCACCGTTTGCGTGCCAGGACGATTAGGGTGTTGCGCTTCGAGCTCATGCTGATGAGGGGGTGTGAGTCTTTTCGACAGGAGCGATTGATGGTGATCGACGGGTTCAGCGGCATTGCTGTTGAGAGAAGATGGGAAATTGGCTTCATCGGGCGTGGAACGTTTTGTCATGAATAACGAAAGCATCCGAAGTATGGCCCTGGGATGTCTGTCTCAAGGTCCATTACTTATTGACATGCTTCCTTTGGGCCAAACGCGACGTCATGACTTCGAACTCGTGCTGGATGTTGAAGTTGTTCCAGTCGTAAATCATGATCAGGCGTGTCAACCTAGAACATGGCGCAGCTGTTTCTCGTCTCCAAAGCAAAGCAAACAGCTCCTTCTCGCCTGACGACATCAAGAATCAAGCATGACGACTGCTCTCCCATCCCAAACGAATGTGTTTCGATTGAGTCGCGTCCTCGTTATTGTCGTTGTGCTCTTTGCCCAGATTGGCAGAGTCAGTGCTTTTGCTACTACCCGGAGTAGTCACTCTTCGGCCGATATGAGCAAACGAAAAGAGAGCCTAACGAAGGTTTATGGCTTCGCCTTTCTCCTTGCCGATCACTTCGGTGGAGTCGACGACTCTGCTGGCTCCACGGACAGGAGAAGGAAGGTCGGCCGCACGAAACTCAATGGTACAACGAGACTCCCACCTGTCATCCCCATGCCCAAGAGCATTTCCTACGGAGAGGAGAGCCGCAGGTACAGACGCACGATATACTGTCACGATGACTGGGTCAAGCACCGTTCCCCGGAACGATTTTTCCGAAACGCCTTTTCTTCGTTTAATTCCGGCATCTACAAAAATGTTCGTGGGCAAGTGCTTACCGTTACGGCGGTTGCGGCGTTCGTCGTCTTCTGGAATGCTCTCACTGGAAACTGGGCGGATCTTCAGGGAGTTCACCATGCTGGTGCCCTCAAGAACTCGATCCTTCCAATGCTGACGCTTCCTATGGCCCCGTTTACCTTATTGAGTGGCGCACTCGGCCTGCTCCTCGGTAAGTGACACTTTTCTGAAACCCTGTCTTCTCTTTCTCGTATTCATCCTCATTGGAGGTTTCCGCTCTCTCTCCCACTCAAAAGTTTTCCGAACAAATACTGGCTACCAGCGATGGGACGAAGCGAGAAAGAATTGGGGCATGAATATAAACCGGACACGTGATCTCGTTCGAATGGCCACTGCCTGGTATGATATGGAGGGAGTGTCTGCGAAGCAGCGAAACGACGACCTGAGCGCGCTTGCGCTGGCTACCTGGTCGTTCGTCCGCGCTATGAAGCGTCACTTGTCTCCCGATCGCGAAGATGAAGAGGATTTCAGAAGGGAAATGTATAGGAAGCTCCCCAGGCAACAGGCCCAGTCAATTATCGACGCTGCTCATCGACCGAACCGTGCGTTGTTTGATCTATCAGTTGCCATTGAGAACCTGCCAATGCACTGGCTGAGAAAGAACGAGATCAACAAGGCCGTTACGGTGTTTGAGGACAACCTTGGAAGCTCTGAGCGTCTCTTGACGTCGCCGGTGCCTCTTTTCTATTCCCGCCACACTGCCCGCTTCTTGTTCTTCTGGCTGCTTGGTATGCCGCTCGCCCTCTATGGTGCTTTTGACGGCTTCTGGAACCGTGTTGCGATGGTCCCATCGGTTGCTCTTGTTTCCCTCTTCTTGTTTGGCACCGAGGAGCTTGCCAATCAGATGGAGGAGCCATTTACAATTCTTCCAATGCAGGCATTCTGTGACAAAATTTACACCTGGTGTACAGAGATTGTGGCATGGCAAGCCGGCGACAACGGCATGAAGGTGAACAAACCTATGGCTCACCACCAGACCCTTTCATACACTGACCTCGAGGTGGAAACTTCTTCTAATAAAAACGTCAAGGAGGTTTGCTAAAATATGCTAAACTGCAGTCCTACTTTTCCGGCTCGCTCTCTGTTCTGGAACTTCGTATCGATCGTCTCACGGCGGTGCGGACAATGAGCATCATTCCGGCGGAGACCCCACCAAAGGCGGCCGTAGTCCAGAGGGATCGAACGGAGGGGAACTGAGGAGCTCGGGGCGCAACTCTTGTTGGCGGGGAGTAGACGCCTATCATGGTGCCCATCGTCCCAATTACGACCGAGAACGACACGAGTCCCATAGCAGTACCAATAACATAGGGTGAAGCGCCTTCCACAGCTTGAGAAGCGGCCCGTCTGGCTGTGCTAACTGCCATGGACGTGAAGGAGACAACCATGGCTGTGTACGCCTCGGAAATCACATCTCCCTCCCGGTCAGAATCGCATTGTCCCTCTTCGTCTGCCGCAGGGGCTGGGGACACCGACTCAACCGGACTCGGCTCTGGCGCGGGTGTTTCGTTGCGATCAGTTTTAGCTCCCAGACCCATGAACTTAGCCAGCCCAGAAGCTCCTCGTGCGCTCACACCGAGGTCAATGTCGTCGAGATTGAGATCAATGTCAATGGAGAAACTGTCGTCGTCTCTCTGTCGAACATCTTCCTCGTCTGCGTTTGATCCTTCTTCTTCTTCTTCCATAACCTCAAAGAGCTGCCTCGACAAGTCCTGGGCGGGGCTCGCCGCGAGCAGTCGAGGATGCCATCGACTTTCGCCCATGAGCACACGCATAAAGTCATTTCCGAAGAATTGTCCAAGCCCGGGACGCTGTAAAATCTCACGATGCTGAGGCGCAAGTCGCTCCAAATACGAAGCGAGCTGCTCTTGTGAGATTCCAGGGACAAAATATAGTAACAGGTGTCGCCATTCGAGGAAAAAAGATCCGTCCATCATCCATTCGTGCAATGTCGTTTGGGCAAGCTGTCTGTAGACTGATTCGGGAAGATAGTCACCGAGACCTCGTCCTTGCACAATCGAATCCCACTCGAGAATCATAGAATGGTACATCAGATAAGCAAGGCTTGAAAGACTCGAGACGAAAATGGAAAGGAGGACCAGGGCCGTCGCAGGCAGAAACAGATATAAGAGTGCCGCGAAGGACGCAACAGAAAACCAAAAAAGAGTTTGAATCTGTCGAAGCAAATTTTGCCTGTGACGATTCAATTCTTGTGAGCGCGGTGACGACGTTGGTAATATTACAGGAGGAACAGAGCAGGTTGACGATGACGGCGACTGCACTGTCAATGCAGGTGTCGCGGTTCCGGGAGTGGTCTTCTCGACTTTGGGAGGTGGTGATGACGGAAAGTCGGCTTCCTTGTCATTTTTTCGTGGATCTTCGTCCATGTTTCCTCTCATACGCACTACCAAGACAAAATACTAGCGATTGCTTGGTGAGAAACAACAATTGATACAAGATGCCAAGGAGAATTGTGCTGCCGCAGCGACAAAGGAACCACGTCGATTGTTGTGGGTGGGTTGTCGGATGTCATGTTCTTCGTTCTATCGTTTTTACCGAAAAAAAAAAGCGAAAAAGTTATCGCCAAAAGGAATCGGGAATCTCATTCCACCATCTCCCGCACATCGCAGCTCGAGAGCGCGAACAACCAAGACTGAAATCTAAAATCTAAAATCGTGGCAAGATTCACTCAAGATTGCCAATCTTCCAATCTCGACAACGGGGGACACATGATCATGGTGCCACAACTTCAGACCAATTCACGATCAATCTACCTGCACGAACCTATCATTATGATTACAGAACTTCTGCAACTCTCTTATCGCGAGGCCCAAGAAGGAGGACAAGTCTATGGCGCACACGCCGTGGCTCTACTTGCAATTTGTCTTCTCTGGATTCTGCCAAGCGTCAAGAAGTCAAAGCGGTCATCCGCTTTTGATGAAGACGAGGCGCCAATCAACGGGCCTCCTAGTTTCGTTACCTCCCCTCTACAGAGAAAGTTATCCTCCTCCTCTTTGAAAGAGCAAGAACTACAGAAAGCCGAGGAGGCTCTTAAAGAAGTCCTGCCGAACAGCTCCGCTGCAGAGCGTCGACGCTTTCTGCTGGCACGCAATTCCGATCGAACAGCCGCTGCCAAACAGCTAGCTGGATACTTGCAATGGCGAGCAACATATGATACAATCGAAAAGGAGCACTTCAGCGAAACTGATTCTGTGGAGACTGATACTGATGACTGGAACCGAGCCTTCGAGATTTCCAGAAAGGCTTGCCAGGACGACGAGTCCAGCAGCACAGCCCCTCGCCTTGCCCGCATGTACCATAATGACGATGGATCGCCCGTTTGTGACAAAGATGGCTACCGCATCATTCACTTGCTACCTGCTCAGTTAGACCCAAAACTTGCAAGCCCTGCAACATACGCCCTGGCAATGGCATTGTACCTCGATCGCAAGCTGGACCGGACTTCGACAGAACTCTACACCGTCATGCTAGATGTTCGAGGCGGGAAGACATGGGCCAATGTACATCCCTACAAGCAACTGCCTTTTATTCAAAACGTCACGAAACTTCTGCTCTCCATGTTTCCAGAACGCCTGTATCAATGTTTGTTGTATCCGCTCCCGCCTGCTTGTTCTTGGATCTGGAATCTTGCTGCGGGCTTCATCGACCCACTCACAGTGTCAAAGATTCGCGTTCTATGCGGTCCAGCTAAAATTGCTTCGCCTCCTCCCATGGAAGCATTGCAAGAAAGTGTGACGAAACATGTGATTGCAGTTCTTGAAAGTGAGAGACAAGCTACCTTTGTCGTCGACAACAACGGCAAAAAGTCTGAATCGCACTACGATGTCGAATTCTAGAATAGACATCGCTCAATGCACAAAGTTTTAAAAAAATATAGAGCCTGCTTTTAAGACATACTTCTAGTATGACATCCTTTGGATGCATTGGCACATCACTATGCACTATGCTCCAGACAATTCTGTGTCCTTTTTGCTCAGAATCTCCTGCCCGGCTGCAATTCGAAATGCTTTGCTGTCACCTTTCCGCCTCGTCACCTTGCGACTTCTTCGATCCAGCTCTGCCACCGCATCGTCGATGCTCACTCCCGCCTTTGCAGCCCGAGTCATGGCAAAATACAAAACATCAGCAAGTTCCTCCGCCACATGCTGCGGCTCTGTTGCTTCCGAAAGCTCCTGCGCTTCTTCTACAAGCTTGTCGCGAAGCAGTTGGTCGTCATCAAACAGTCTCTTCGTATACGAGCCTTCGGGAGCTGATTTCAGTCGTTCCTTCAGCGTCCCCTCCAAATGACGAAGCCCTCGAGGTTCGCCCCAGCAGGTGAGAGTGTTGAGGTGACAAAAGGCTGCAACATCCTCGCCACGCTGCGTCACCGTAAAGCGAAGTGCATCGCCATCGCAATCTAGATCCAGCCGATGAAGTGTCTGAAAGTGACCAGAGGTATCACCTTTTCGCCAGAGCCCCTTACGTGATCGAGAGTAGTACACGCCTCGACCGCACTCGAGAGCGGCAACGATCGACTCCTTAGACGAGTACACAAGACCTAATCCTTCCCCTGCGCGAGTACAGACAACAGTTGTAAAGAGGCCATCTGGACGGTCAGTCTTGATGCGTGCAGCAAAACTGAGTCCCAGCTGACTTGGCGTAGGGTCCACCAACGTGACGGTCCCATGCCCATCTTTGCAGTGCTTCAGGGCCTCCCCGACGAAGGCAGCAAAGTCACCATCGCTGATTTCTTGCCAGTTGGCATTGCACAGCTGAACTACAATCTCATACTTCAGCTTGTACTGCTCGTCCATCGCCAACTGCAACAGACTGACTACGCCGTCTGCTGTCGCCTTCTCAGTTCCATACTCGATACTCACGACACTCGCCAAATCCACGGCGGCCGTCATGTCTGCCACTGACGGTTCGTTGACAAAATGAGCAACCAGACGCTCCCGCGGTATCTTGGCAGCGTCCATGGATCCCAACTTTGTCCCATCCGTCACAATCGCATGGCTCCCTGCGTCCAGCAGACAAACTGCCAGACATCCATCCGATGCACTCAAATCGTCAGCCGTCACGACCACTTCCACATCGACAATGCTCACATCAAGTTTGAGGGTGTCCATCAAGAGCCGTCTACCCATGGAAACACCTTCCTTCATGTACTTCTTCCGGAGTTTCTTGTCGTCCTCGTTCGCTTGCTCCACACACTTGGCCACCAAGAGACGATACTCCTCCTCTACCCCGCACGTTTCAGGATAGATTCTACATTTCCCGATTGCTGGAAGTGCCAGACGACCCTCTCCCACGGGAAGTTGGTTGACAAACGTTGGATACGGCACCGATGTCATAGTGGATGACACACGCAGATACAAAGGACGGGCAGTCAATGAATGAAGGGTGAAATTCAAAGTTCAATGGTTTGTGTTTGAAACGAAAAAAGTCTTCACGTGGAAGCATAGGAGAGAAATATCCGACTCATACGACTCAAAACTTCTATCAGTCATCAGTCCAAGAAAAGAGCGTCCGAATATTAGTCGAATGAGTCGAGTCGATCTCCCTAGAGGTCCTTTTCGCTGTCGGCGTCACACACACGGCGAGTGCCCACTCTTTTGGCTTTTGCATGACAATGACCATGATGACGATGACACCCCCAATTCGCTTTTGTTTCTTACAATGGATACTAGTCTTTCTCGCCAGCACAAGCTCCGGTCAACCAATGAAGAAGGCCATACCGCCCTTGATGGATCCTATACCGTGAGATTTACTAGGCCGTTGCCTTGAAGTTCGCGTTGTGCTTGTATTTCTATCTCACGCCACAGCGTTGTTGTTTGTTTGGTCGCACACACACAGAATGATGCCAGAAGTGACTCATAAAGTTTACCTAGATGTCAAGATTGAAGGAGAAGAACACCAGGGACGTATAGTATTGGGCCTTTTTGGAAAGATTGCACCCAAAACCGTCGAGAATTTTCTCAGTTTGTGCAAGTGTGATAAGGGCAAAGCCGAAGTAACGGGCATCGACATGTGCTACAAGAATACAACATTCCATAGGGTCATTCCGGGATTCATGATTCAAGGTGGAGACTATACACACCACGATGGATCCGGTGGGGAGA
Source organism: Licmophora abbreviata (assembly GCA_900291995.1). NCBI lineage: Eukaryota > Bacillariophyta > Fragilariophyceae > Licmophorales > Licmophoraceae > Licmophora > Licmophora abbreviata. Next base: position 5,650 of record OLMU01000387.1, on the reverse strand, counting down.
GTATCTATGGACGCAAGTTTGAAGATGAAACTTTTCAAGTAAAACTGAATCGAAGATTCATGTTGGCCATGGCGAGTGGTGGAAGGAATACAAACGGGTCTCAGTTCTTCATCAACACAGTCAAGACGCAATGGCTGGATGGTCACCATGTAGTGTTCGGTCGAGTTTTGGGAGGAGAGAGCATCATAAATGCGATTGAAGACGAAGGAACGTATGGAGGCAGACCGAGAAGTAAAATTGTGATAACGGATTCAGGAGAGATGCCACTCGAGCAGGGCGATGCCGATCCGATTCCCGTGGCGAAACATGCGCCAATCGTGTAGCTTCATCTTCGCTTACACGCACAGTGCGTTTGAGCCCGCTATTCCTTGAGCACGTAGCATGGACAAATGATCAGAGTAACAAAACGAAATGTGCACCCCAGTCCTTCATAAACATTTTTCACTTTTTTATTCTTTCTGGATTCTTTCTTAGATGAGATCCGCCACGTCCATGGGCATCTCCGTAATTTCCGTCGTGTAGAACTGCTCAATATCACGTAGGTAACGAACATCGCCATCGGCGAGGAAGTTGATCGCCACACCCTTACGTCCGAAACGTCCCGATCGTCCGATACGATGGATGTAGTTCTCACGGTTGGTGGGAAGGTCAAAGTTAATGACCAACGAAACCTGCTGCACGTCGATACCACGAGCCAACAGATCCGTGGTAATCAACACACGAGACGAGCCCGAACGAAACTCGCGCATGATAATATCACGCTCGCGCTGGTCCATGTCACCATGCATGCACGAGACGGTGAAATCCTTCTTCTGCATCTCTTCTTGAAGCCAGTCGACCTTGCGCCTGGTATTACAGTAGATGATCGCCTGCGTGATGGTCAGCGTCTCGTAGAGATCACAAAGAGTCTCAAGCTTCCATTCCTCACGCTCGACAGCAATATAGAACTGCTTGATACCTTCGAGGGTAAGTTCATCCTTCTTGACAAGGATACGGACGGGGTCACGCATGAAGCGCTGCGTCACCTCAAGCACATCGAGGGGCATTGTCGCCGAGAACAGACACACCTGAACCGTCTCGGGAAGGAACTTGAAAATGTCATAGATTTGATCCTTGAATCCACGAGAAAGCATCTCATCGGCCTCATCCAAGAAGAATTGCCGAATGCTGTCGAGGCGGAGAGCCCGACGGTTGATCATATCAAAGACACGACCAGGCGTTCCGACGACGACGTGCACGCCACCCTGGAGAGTGCGAATGTCGTCACGGACGGCCGTTCCTCCGACACAGGCATGGACCGCTAGGTCCATGTAGTCGCCGAGGGCGATCACGACCTTTTGGATCTGCTGCGCGAGCTCACGAGTGGGGGCCAAAATGAGAGACTGGCACTCGCGAAGCTTGGGGTCGAGCTTGGCAAGGGTCCCAATGGCGAACGTAGCCGTTTTACCCTATGAAAAGAAAGGGTCAGACGAGTGTCCGTGAGTCGCGCGAAGCGGAAGTGCATCAAGCAGGGATAAGTCAGGTACGAAGCGCTCTCCAAGGGAATCCTCCAAGGTCTGGTTTTGAGTTTGAGTTGTCAGACATGTCGAGGGTGACTCTTTTCAGACTCGAAAGATGGTTAACGAATCTCTTCATTCCTTCCGAGGACTTCTCTGTGTAGCTCTTGATTCACACGTTCATGTACATACCGTTCCGGACTGAGCCTGAGCAATCAAGTCCCTCGAGAGAATCGTGGGCTTGATGGCACGCTGCTGAATGGCAGACGGCTTTTCGAAACCGTAAGCATAGATACCACGAAGTAGCTCCTCCGGTAGATCCATGCCATCGAAGGATTCAATGGCTTCGTCCCAGTTGGAATCGATGTCCGCATCGGTTAGACCACCGGGGAGCGGCTCCCCGAAGCCTTCACTTTCGCCCCTCTCCGCGGGAGGCGCTTTTTCTTCACTAGGGAGCACAGAAGGAGAAGGAGCAGGCGGTTCAGTGGCAAGCATAAGATAGTTTGTTGGTTTCGAGTGTTTGTTTGTTCGTTCAATCGTAAGATGAAAGTTGTAAGACGACGATCGACGACTGGAGGCGATGCGTGGCAAGCATTGGTTTCCCGCCACAATCCTTGGTTGTGGTTCAAGGCCTATAACCTGTTTTCCGCCATACCACCATGGACGTTTTCCGGTCGTCAAAACGGTCCAGCTTAGCAGCGAGTGCACCCCTCAACCACGGTCAGAGCATCTGAGACACGAGATTGATCGTCACATCACGTGAACAGTTCATAGGAGTGAGCCCTTCCGAGAGACTCACCTGTACTCTTGTTCCTCGGCCATGGTTTGGATTGTGGCATTCGCTCGCACCACATCTGTGGAAAAGTGGAATACGGCTTCATCATTATTTGCGTATTCTAAACGACCAGGGACTCCTCCATTCATGTATTGGATATTTTGATTTTCCAGTTCCAAACGGATGGCCCTCCGCTTGCCTTTGGGCAGGGAATAGGAATCAGGAACTTAGAGCAAACATCACTGTTTGAAATTCCAAACACTTATGGGATCATGAAGGAACGTATATCTTTGGTATTAGCGAATGTCACTCCCAAATTTATTTATTGTGATATTTATTCACATTATTTAGTAGTGAGGATACATCCGAGTCAGGCGGCCTTCTCACATGTTTCGAAACCCGTGAAGTTCGAGGATGGCGCGCCACGAAGCGGATGCGAGTCTTGTGGCTCGCGATGTGAGTCGACTCCATGGCAAAGACATCGTCGCCAAGGCGACTTCGCAGCTGGCGTTGAGGTACGGGTACCCGCAGGAAAGAGGACTAGGAGTTAACCGAGAGAGTAACAAAGAATTGAATTTTGGATCCTTAGAGGCGCCGAAAGAGATCTCTGCTGGACTCCGAATTTCGAGAGAGCAACTGTCTGCACGAAAGCCGTACACCGAGAGGAAAGTTCGAGTCATACTGAATGCTCATCGCGGTGAAAGCGCACTTTCTTTCCCGCAAGTCATCAAGAGCAACGTCCCCACAATTCCATTGGAACCCAAAATGTCAAGTCGAGCAAGAACCCCCGGCGACAACGCTCTTCTAGGAATGATTGTCGATCGAAGCAGCTTCGACGACGAGGAGTTGACACAGACGCAATCAGACGACGAGAGGTCTTCACCAATCAAGCGAAGGAACGGAAAAGTTCGCCGTAAGCTTCGCTGGAAACCCCCCTCATTTCGATCCTCTCGACGAAAGACTGTTTCATCGAACAACTCCGTCGGTACCGAGAGATCGGGACGGTCCTTCGGCTCATTTCTTTCGTTTCACACGTTCCACAGCACGGCAACTCCGGTCATTGGCAACAAGAAGTCTCATGAGAGGAAACCTTTGGCGAGACCGAACTACCGTGATACCTTTGACGGCATGGCGACGATTGATAACGAGGGAGGCTACGTGCACTCACGAATGGCCATCGCACACGCACAAGACGACCCTGGATTCCCGAGAAGCCAGACGCTCCCGACGACGGACACAGATTTCGAAGCCATACCCGTCCATGGACCCGACTTTGACCCATATGGCACAGAACCGCACTCAGATCCTCTTCGATTCTCCAGAAAGAGAAAGGGAAGTCGAAATAGACCAGGTCGACCCCCAATGGCTCCTCCGACTCAACGAGTTCCGAGTCCCGACTCTCTTCGAAATCTGCCGGAACCCCTGGCTTCAAAGACCAACGTGATCGAAACCTCAACAAATTCACCATCGATCGAATTCCCTGTCGAGAGTTCAATGTCCTTGCTTTCAACAAATGTTTTGAAGACGGACAGTCACATTGGCTTGCTTGCCGGAGCCAACCGAACTGCTCCCACGGTGAAGTCAAACTCCTTCTCAGTCGTCACGCCTTCGAAGGCCCAGTTCGGACCCGAACGAAACCTGATTGCTGGAGGCCCCCCTACTCCATCGTCTAGGAAGAAAGCGCAGATGCCCAAGGTCTCACCTGCAGCGGAACCCGTCAAGGCTGAGCACAGCAACCATAGCCCATCGGCGTTGCCCGACCTCACGTCCAAAACTAGTGTTTTCTCGATTCGCCGACCTGGCAGAAAGTATAACCGACCGGTCGACTCCACCGCACTTGGGCGCTCTCATTTTGAAGCACCACGCGGAAGAAGCAACTCTGTCGATAGCCTGTCATCCACAGATTCGACCCCAAGGGCTCCCTCCCCGCGGTCTCGTACAGGACCGGTCGACACTGACGATGGATCATTCCTAGAAGCTGAGCGGAACTTGAATGCCATTCATCAAATGGCCTCGGAGCATCTTTCACATGGCGAGTATGCGGAGGCGCTAGAGGTCTTTGAAGAAATCTTGCGTGGCCATCGAGAGCGATATGGTCCAAAGCACAGTCGCGTCGGAACGGCATTGCACAACATTGGCATTGTTCATTTGAAGACAAGAAGCTACAAAGAGGCCGTCGAGGTTTGTAGGGAGGCCGTGGATGTCCGGAGGGAAACCTTGGGGCCGAATCACCCCGATGTGGCAGTCTCACTGGCACAGCTTGGAGTGGCGCATCTGGAGAGTAACAAACATCGTGAAGCGTTATTTGCTTTTCGTGAGGCACTTGAGATACGAAAGAGTTTCCTCGGCCACAAGCATCCAAAGGTTGGAAAGATTCTGAACAATGTAGGCTGCGCGCTGTTTGAGCTTGACGAGATGGAAGGGGCAGAGCTCGCGTTTGAAGAGGCCCTCGAGATTCAACGAGAGACACTTCGAAGCTCCCCTCTGCTGGATGAGTCTGCATCTTCGAACCAGTCTCTACTGAGCATTGCTTCATCGCTTTGTAATCTTGGGTCGATAAGGCAACGAAAGGGAGAGTACGAAGAAGCTAGTGTGGCCTTAGAAGAAGCACTACTCATTCAACAGTCTGTCTTGGGGGATGACCACCCGACTGTTCTAATCACGGCAGCGAACATCCATCATGTCGACAACACATTGCCAGGAAGCTTTTCTGTTCCTTTGGACGAGGTACGTGACAAATTCTGATCTTGACCACGATACGGGTTGATTTTTCTCTGCTTAACCTGCACCATGTCCCCTCCTTACCTCACTAGATGGTGAGAACCTTCGGATGTGGGACATCACCACACTACATGCCTTCTTCGGTCGCATTTGGAACCGAAGCGAGCGCGCTGAAGTGCAGTCCTACAGCGGAGATCGCCTCGGAAAGTTTTAGCTTCACCAGGGCCCTAGGCCTCATCAAAGAAGTTACCCAAGAGAGGGCATCGTGCGGAGGTCACACCGTCGACGACGAAGCCTCGAAGGGCGACTCTTCGGTCCGTGACCTAGGGAAAGATAATCGTGTGGAAGTGTAAAAGTGCATGGAAATGCGTAGTATAAGCAAATGTAATCTAAAGACGCAATCAAGTTACCTTCTGCAAATTCCATGCAATGGCGTAGCCATAAACATTTATTGGTAGAGTCGCGTAAATATTGTCGGGATTCGTTGGCTGGGTACCTGGTTGCGCACTGGTACCTGGTACCTGATTCGAGAGACTTCATGAAATATGTGAAACTTAAGTTACAAACAGATTAATCCATAAGGATAACTACAAAGACGGCGAGGTTGCCACGTGCATAATGAGCTCATAATCCAGAATACCACTCGTATTTGGACACT
>OLMU01000386.1:0-16084 GCA_900291995.1 Licmophora abbreviata | reverse complement strand
AATCAAGGCGGGTTTCCTCATTCCTCATTTGCTGATTCCCAAGACAGAATCTCCCGATTACTCGCCTCCTTTCGCGCACGATGCAAAGTAGTGCTGTGCCGTGGTGCAGATGCTGGAATTAGACTTGCTGTCCATGCATTGGAGATACATGTCTCGAACCTGGTGACAATCTTTCATCATGTTGGAGCTCAGCATGGCAGACACGACAGGGTTCCGTGTCGCATGTCTGCGAGAGGGTGAACTCGTGACTGCTTCTCGCTCTTCATCGATGGATATCGAACGCGAACGAGCCTTTCCGCCCCGTAACATTGACTCCTTGGTGGGCTCTTCACTGAGAGAGGCCGAGCGGAGCCTGGTGATAGACGACGAGGAAGGGATTCGTTCCATGGTGATGTATGAATAGTTTTGTTCCGATCGGAATGGGCGAGACACGAGAATTCTTCGCTTCTCTGTTGCTGACGACAGCGCGCAAACGACGGTTTTCGGTTGGACATTCATTCTAAACAGTCATTAGAGAACTTCATAAGCAAATCCCTGGGGCGTAAACCTTACTTATGGAAGAATGTCTACTGCGCTGTCAACAAAGGACAATACTAATGTTCATATACCGTCATGAAGGTATATGAATTGCATAGCACAAAACGTGCTGGCTCGAAAAGGTACTCTTTTTCATAGACGCGTGGCACCGAACACGGTACAATTCACTTCACTGTTTCGCTTATTGAATTCCGCCCTGGAGAGACATTCTATCTGTTACGAGGTGGTTCGTAGTACAGTTCGACCGTAAGTAGAGCCATTTGCAACTGGTATATCATACTGAAATGAACAGGCCGTAGAATAAAGTTCTTGCTAACATGGTGGACTGGTGCGCTACGTTTTCACTTTTGTGCTTAGTCCACCTTGATGGTCGAGAAGATCTTGCGCACAAACCACAGCGACACCATCGCACCCATTGTTCCAGTCACAAGCCAAATGGAAGCACACATCAAGAACATGTATCCAAAGTAAAGCATGTACGTCATAAGCATTTTGGACGCCTCCAATGTACGGAACCAGAAGAAACTGTAGACGAACGTGTAAATTGCCGTGCTTCCAGACGTAAAGAAAGAATACCACCACCAGCGATGATTTTCCGCACACAACTGGTAGTACACCAGCAGTACCGTGACTTCAGCACATGTAATAAGGAGAATCAGGTATACGATAAGCGTGAAGCCAAACACGTAGTAGAACTGATCCATCCACAAGCTCGTCATGATGAAAAAGAGTTCGACGTAAGCAGCGGCAAATGGAACAATGCCCGTGACCGTCATTCCCACCCAGGGTTTCAAGAGCGGCGGAGGAGGAGGGATGGCCCGCGCAATGGTGGACGTGACCGTAGGGAAAGATATGGCTTCCGCCTTGTATCCAAAGTAGGCCCCCAAAAAGACCAAGGGAATGGACACACAGCACCACATGGCCGCAACGATGATGACATCCAATAGTGGAACGGATGCAGAGCTCTTGAAGAAGAAGAGGATGATGTTGAAGAACAGAAAGAGACTGAAGCATGTTCCTGGGAAGAGCATGGCAGTAAACATAGTACAAAGCTGCCACTGGCGTCCACGAAAAGCCTTGTAGAGACGGCTACTGACGTATCCAGCGACGAGTCCGCAGATCATGTAAAAGACGAGAGTCGACGTCATGAGAGAGCCTCGGCGGGCCGGAGACAAGAAGCCAACTGCCGAGAAGACGATGGCCAAGAGCGTTGTCAGGCCAAGTTGGACTCCGGTACCACAGAACACGCAGTAGACCATGGGCATGGTGGACGGAGGGCGGAAGACGTCGGCATGTACCAGCTTCCACCCCGTTTCGTCCACGTCTTCATCCTTCTCTTCGTCAGCAAGTGCGGCGATGGCGTTGTAGCCAGCAATGTCGCGACGCAAGTTGCGGACAAGAATCGAGACAACAAGCAAGGAGAGGAAGAGGACGACAAGGATGGAGTTCGTGATGGAGTACCAGTGAACCTGAGCAGGCACGAGGTGATCTTCAGTAAGGTAAACATCCCAGCGAGACGCCCAGGGCACCTCGCTGTTATGCCAGGTGACATCGTAGGTGTAGAGAATCTTCTCTCCGGCCTTCACGATCTGATTGGCTCGGATCAGGGTTCGCTCCATGTGAGTCCCCTGAGAGGGGCAGGTATCAAGCGTCTTGGTGTACCCGTCACTAGAAAATCCATCCCAGTCGTAATCACCCTGAAACTCATGACGAATACTCATGGGTTCGACGGAGAATCCGACGACGCGGTATCCTTGAACGTCCGGGTCGCGCTGATGGTAGTCGACGGCGATGTTGACGTGGTTGTAGATGTAGGCTTCCTTGGTGTCGGACGCGATGAATCCAACGGGGAATCCACCCGCGTAGTGCTTCTGCTTGTCTCCAGATGCCGTGAGTCCCACAGCGGCCGAGGGCAAGTTGTCAATGATCCAATTGTTGTGGTATCCGGACTTGATATGAAGACGGAGCTTGGCCGATTCGAGCTTTGAGAGCGTAATCTGACAGAGCTTGACGCAGTAGGCTTCCGTCAACATGTTGATCGTGTATGGAGAATTCTGGATTTTATTTCCAGTGAGGAATTCACCAAGATTCTCGGAAGCCATCTTCGGTCCTCCTTCGGGCTGGCAAAAAGGCATTTTGTAGTAGCCCTTAGGGATTTGCGTGTGGATGGACGTCATTGAGTTCACTTTCATTGGCACTTCATCACCTGGTTCGAACGTCATCGGCTGGACACCGGGCACATAGAAGGCTTCTGCTGTCTCGAGCACGAGCAGAAACGCCGCCGCAGCGGCGCAAGGGAGCCAACGAGGAATCACCGCCATGGTCACGGGAACTTTGGTGGCTCGTGTACGGGTAGACTATGCGATAGCAGCACCCGCTTGTACGTTACATGAAGTACAGGTTCTACGTGAGGTCATTCTTGTAAAGCAAAACGCGTGTGTCCCAAAACTAAAAAAGAAAAAAGATACAGACAAAGAGCTCGTAACGCGGACGTGGACCTCGTGGGTTGAGTTATTGGCCGGTCTATAGATTGCAACGCTAGACCACACCAGGACGAGACAGACTCTACTCTATGTTACAAACCACTAGTTCTGTGAAACTTCTCTCATGATACAAGATTCTCCGGGCCTTCTTCGGGAAATTGACTGGCTGTTTGCACCATGTCGTAGCCAAGCAACTCAAAGTCCTTTGCCGCATACTGATTGATGCTCTGAATCGCCTCGTCCGTCAAGTCACGTCTCGTTAGTGACTTGGATTTTTGCCATGGCCGTGGTTTCGGTAGATACAAGTTAAGTTGATATTGGTAGAGGAGTGATGCAAACGTTGCTCGCAAGTCATCTTCGTACTTGAGCACGTGCGTTATCAGTCGCTCGCCTCCACCTTCGGTATTGTAAACAAAGTAATGCTGTGGTAGCATGTGACCACGCTGCGAGACATACTGCATGTCATGGATGGTCTGAATGATCCATTGGTTCATAACTGCTGCATCATTCCAATCCTCACCCTTGTATCCAAACGCCGCGCAGTGATATTCGGATATGTAACGGGCGTAGGGATCTCGGACGATTGTGAACGTGTGAGACGACGCTGGAATGGGATTGACTTGAAACCAGTGGGGTGGAGTATGCCATGGTTCTGCGGCAAAGGGGCGATCCTGAAAAGGAATTTTTGTTAAAGGTGTTGGACTCCAGTCAGGTGGTATGTTGGGATTGCACTGAGGGAAGGCATAGTAGTGGCAGGCGCCAAAGGCTATGCCTCGGCTCGCAGCTTGTCGTTCGGTCATGGTGCCGCCAGTTTTCGTGATATGAATGAACTGTAGCATGGGAGGGGTGTTTTCAGGGATGGACGCCATTTCCTTTTCAGCGACAGTGGCCGGGTCGAGTGGGCGCGAGGAGTAGCGAAGTCGTGCACGACGACGAGCAGATGTCGGACTGCGTTGACCATTGGTCTGGTGCCACTGTGGCGGCCAACAGGCAAGCATTGCCAGCACTCCAACTGCTGAAACCGAGACTATTATAGAAAAACATATCCATGACCGAGGCATGGTTCAAGCGACAAGGATGAGAAATCTCTTGTTGACAAGCAACAAGGTCCTCCTGCGCTCACCACAGACAGTTTGTGAGCATCAGAGAGTTCTGGTTTCTCGTTTCTGATGACCTTTCTGGTTCTCGGAGTCATCTTCAAGTTTGGATGAAAAAAGTTTTTATGTTTTTTACATAACATTTTGGTCGATTCTACTTCTAGTCTTCGACCGTTTGGGGCGAAATTTGGCGCGCCATCTTTTTTGATTCCTTCGAAGAGCGCGCGCCTCGCATGCCATTGTGTTTTGGAAGCACACAGCAGTTTCCTTTCATCAGCACATCATAACGTTGCGGCAGGCGCCTACTGTCACAGCTTGACACAATCATAGCCATTCTTGTCTCCTCTGCTTTATCCCACCATGTCAGACGACGCCCAAGCTCATGAGCAAGAAAAGGAATCTCATTCAAAGCGCCGTCGCATAGCGATGGACGACGACGAGGACGACGACGCCCAGCAGAGCATCACTTCGAGCAATGACGCTGAAAATCTCCACCCTAACAACGACGACCGGGCCGCTCGTCTGGCTCGTCTGGCTTCCGAACGTCGTCGTGCAAGGGAACGGCGCGAAGAAGAGCAGCAACGCCGTCGTCGTCGTGATGCTCCAGAGCCCACCAGTACGACAGTCTTCCCCGGAGACGAAAACTACAATGCGGCAGATACGGTCCGCATCGACGACCCGAACCAAAATTCCGACGACGATGTCGACGACGAAGAAGACAACCCTGACGCCGATATTCTGTACGAGGAAGAAGAGGACGGAGAAGACTTGCTGGACAATGCCGAGAAGGATTACCAGCGCATTGAAGCGCTCGATACGTATGGCACAGAGGGACTCGACGATCGAGAGTACGCGGCCATGGATATCGATCAACGGCGTGCAGCTGAAGCCGAACTGCTTCGTCAGGATAGGGAGGATCGTCGGGGTGGTCGCAATGCCGGTCTCTATGGTCTAGCGTTGGATGTGATGGAGGAAGAGGAAGACGATGAAGCGCGCCAGGCTCGTCGTGGGATTTTTGGTACGCGACCAGAAGAAGCCGAGGAGGAAGAGGACGAAGATTCGGACGCGGACTTGGATGCCGAGGACCAAGTCAATCTCGAAGCCTTCGACGTTCCGCTACGCGAGTGGATCGCGCAAGACCGCACTCGTCGTGAAATTCAACGAAAGTTTCGTATCTTTCTCAAAAACTTCATCCCCGATCAAGAGGAGACAATGCGACGTCGACGAGGGAATGGAGTTTACGAACAGAAAATTCGTACCATGTGCTCGTCAAACTTGTCTACCCTTCAAGTCTCCTACATGCATCTCATGGACGCTGAACCCGTCTTGGCCTTCTGGGTAGCTGACGCTCCGCGCGACATGCTGGACGTCTTGAATGAGGCTGCGACGCGCCACACGCTCATGCTCTTTCCTTCCTACAACGCCATTCAGAACGAGATCCATGTTCGGATCACGGATGTGCCCATCCTGGACTCCCTTCGCGACCTTCGTCGCTCTCACTTGGACTGTCTCGTCAAGGTCCACGGCGTCGTCACACGAAGGTCATCCGTCTACCCGCAGCTTGTAATGGCTCACTACATGTGTCTTTCCTGCAAGCGCACGCAAGGGCCCTTTCGCGTCGAGGGAGACGCCCAGTCCTTTACTCCCGACTCCTGTCATTTTTGTGAGAATGGGAATACGTTCAAGTTGCACCCGACACTTTCACAGTACCGCAACTTTCAGCGAGTCAATTTGCAGGAAACGCCCGGTTCTGTCCCTCCCGGACGCGTTCCTCGTACCAAGGAAGTCTTGCTGATGAATGACCTGATTGACATTGCCCGCCCTGGAGAAGAAGTCGAAGTGACGGGAATCTACGAGCATTCGTATGATTCATCCTTGACCCTCAAGTCGGGATTTCCGGTTTTCAGCACGTTCCTCACAGCCAATCACGTTCGCAAGCGCGAGGATGCTTCAAGTGCCTCGAATCTGTCTGAGCGCGATGTTGCAGAGATCCTCGAGCTCAGTCGCGACCCAAAGATTGGTGAACGTATCGTGCAGAGTCTTGCACCTAGTATCTATGGCCATGACTTTTGCAAGATGGCACTGGCAATGAGTCTGTTTGGCGGCGTCCCCAAAAACATCAATGACAAGCATCGCATTCGTGGAGACGTCAATTTACTTTTGCTTGGAGATCCCGGTACTGCCAAGAGTCAGCTTCTCAAGTACGCAGAAAAGACTGCGCCGCGTGCGGTCTACAGCACGGGCAAGGGGGCAAGCGCTGTGGGCCTCACCGCAAGTGTGCACAAGGACCCTATCACCAAGCAGTGGACCTTGGAGGGCGGTGCTCTCGTCCTTGCAGACTCTGGCTGTTGCCTGATTGATGAGTTCGACAAAATGAACGAGCAGGATCGCACCTCGATCCACGAAGCCATGGAACAGCAGAGCATCTCCGTTTCCAAGGCTGGTATTGTGACCTCTCTGCAGGCCCGTTGCTCTGTGATTGCCGCGGCGAATCCCATCGGTGGGCGCTACGATAGCTCCAACACCTTTGCCGAAAACGTCGAATTGACGGACCCTATCCTACAGCGCTTCGATGTGCTATGCGTTCTCCAAGACACGGTAGATCCTATCGCCGACGAACGCCTCGCCAAGTTTGTCACAGGAAGCCACATGCGCAGTGTCCCAACCAACGAGATTGCTCGAGGTCACGAAGTCCCCGAGGCGGCTGGCTTCGACCGCCCCGGACTGATCCCCCAAGACCTGCTGCGCAAGTACATGCAGTACGCTCGTACCAATGTTCGTCCCGTGCTGCGAGGTAACACGTTTGACCAGGAAAAGATTGCTTCGCTGTACGTGGCGCTCCGCAAGGAATCGGCAGCTTCTGGAGGTGTTCCAATTGCCGTCCGTCACGTGGAATCCATAATGCGCATGGCTGAAGCACACGCCAAGATGCACTTGCGTGACTACGTTCGTGACGATGATATGGATGCCAGTATTCGCATGATGCTTGAGTCGTTCATTTCGGCCCAGAAGTTTAGTGTCCGTCGAACGCTGCGAAAGAGCTTCGCCAAGTTCATCACGAGCGGCGAGGATCGGGAGCACCTGCTGCTTCACATTCTTCACGAAATGTTTCGAAACGAGCAAATGTATCAAGTCATTCGACTCCGTCAGAGGGGACAAAATGACGCCGAATTGGATGCACTGGAAGTGCCTCTGGATGAGCTGGAGGGTCGAGCACGAGAGCGTCGGATCTACGATGTTTCTGAGTTTTGCAAGGGGGAAGCCTTTCTCGAAGCAGGATATCTATTGGACGAACAGCGTCGTGTGATTTCCAGGAATATGGAGCAGTAGAAAGCCTACGCCAGCTTTAATTCGAGTAAAGAAAATCTGTGTTTGACACGGCGTAGAAAGACATTCTAGAGAGAAAGAGGGTACAGCAAGGATCTGTCGTCCGCTGTATCTAGCCGGTATGCGCAGGAACAGCTGGGAGACCAAACTCATCCACTTCCTCGGGAGCAGATGACATTCCTGGCAGAGCCGTCGGCTGCTGAGGCATCTTTCCAGCTTGTAAATAGCTCGGAGTGGCATCCGCTTCCAGCTCGTCTAGCTCTTCGCCGAGTTCATCTTCCAAGAGTTCAAGCTCAGCATCCAGATCCGCTTCATCCAGATCTTCCGGTGTAGCAAAGTTTCTTCCGAGCGCTTCATTGATCTCATTGAAGTCGTCCATCAGATCTGCCATATCGTCTACGAGGTCATCAATGCCGTCAATGTCGAGGTCCTTCTTGAGCGTCCGCTTCAGATCTTTGTTGGCAGCCTTCATTGCCGCCACTGTCGTGACGCTCGCCTTGGCTGATTCAAGTCCGAATGATGCCTGATCAATGTTAAATTGCTGTCCCGCTACCGCATCTCGTTGTTGCTCATACATTCGCTTGCGTTTCAGAATTTCGAGGGCGCGCTTCTGCAATGTCTTCTTCGCGGCCGGGCTCTTGGCCTTTTTGATGCGGTCCTTGTACCCTTTGAGCTCTTTTTCACACTGGTCAATTTTTCCGTCCATTGTTCCAATTCGAGATCCCAAACCGGAAGAAGCATCGTCCAAGCTCGGTGCGGGCGCCTCAGCTTTTGTCTTTCCAAAGATTCGTTTCATCGTCTGTGAAAAAAGCCGACAACGTGCCAGTCAGGGTTTGGGTCGTGCTTTGATCTGATGGCGCCAGGGTCCAGGTTCTGCCCAAGCTCTTGCTTTTTTCTTTTCCTCTTTCGGCAAAAGCGATCGCTAAGCAAGGACTCTACGTACCTCGTTTTCTTCTAAGCCTCAGTGTACTGTGAAAAGACGACAGATATGCTCACAAGACACTGTCAATGGTTGACTTTGTTTCTGTGATCGTGCATCGAGATGAACACAGTTTTTTTTTGTTTTTTGTGTTGCTGTTTGGCGACGACATTCAACGACTCCATCGACTCAAATGACTTATTCGACGACGTGATTTGGCCTATCGTTACCGGTACCTGGTACTGGTATCCTCGTTGTCCGTGAAGTTCACAGGATGCTGCCCTTCGTTGACCAACAAAGCTAAGTTAAAGGGTCTTCTTCCAAATAGAAGGTCAGTTATCGTTGAAGCGCCGTGTTCTGCTTGTAGACTAAGGGCATCCAGATATACTGTTCAATGCAAAACACAGTGAGATGAAATAAGGGAAAGAATAGTGCGGCCGACCATCTCCATACGCGAACAGGCCCAAGATCGCCTATTCTTCCCATGAGAACACCGAGGTAGTGACTTGTAGTTTCCATCTGTGGGTTGACGAGCATCTGAAGGATCATGCCAGGAAGAATCCATCGAGTGAAGAAGGGCTTCGGAGCCAACGTGCCAGTATCTGAATTGATCTCGCCAGTGAAGAACGTAACGAATACATCCAGGTAGCAAACAATTCCAACAACAACGAGAGTCTCAGTAAGAAGAAAGCGCAGGGACTCGCTGAAGGCCCATTGAGAGGTCACGTACGGCTCTTGACAGTACCAAGGCCGTGACTCGGCGCTCTCTTTTCTCTTGCGTGCATTTCTCTTTTCACGTCGACCAAGCTTCTCACGAGGGACCTTGTTCAACCAGGCCTCACATTCCTTTAACTCCGACAGTGGAGTCGGCACCAGTTTCTGTTCTAGAATTCTGCCAAGACCCAGCGGTTCTTTTGTAACCTCATCACGGTACTTGCTCAAAGCAGGTTTCCAGGCGAGTTGAGATATCTCAATTATGATACAGATAACAAACAGCACTTTCCATGTGACGGCAAACCGCGTGTTGGGCCGTAACAATAACTTCCGATTCACCAAGTCAGTTGCCTCTAGGCTGAGCTCTTCCTGCAGCTTGTACATTCTCCGACGATCTTTCCGAGATAAGGGTGTTGTCTCCGTCTTTCTCTGCTGATGTAGTCGGCTGAGTTCTCGTTTCTTTCTCAAAAGTCGTGCCCGTGCGCGAGAAAGCATCCCGCGTGCGACTCGCTGTACTCTTGTCGCGGCCAACGCGTCTCTTTCGCCCCGCATAATTCTTAGGAGCCTGGCTAATTTCCTGGATCGATGTGCCCTCCATTGAGATTGGATCACAATGGCGGCAGCCTCTCGCAGCTCCTGTGGAGTCAGTTTCTTCCAAAGCAGTCTTCGGGCGTGTCGAGCTTTCTCAGCCAAGCGCGTTTGACGGTACTTCTTGAGCAAGTCCATGGAGTTTCCGAATAACTTGTTACATGCTCCCAGCAGCGGAGCAAGATACTTGAACCAACGTACAAACACCAATAGACGCAGCACGCGACGCCGAAACTCACGCGGATGACGAACCGCAGAACCTAGCAACCGTCGGATGGTCTTGAACTTTATGGCATGCATCCTAGCCTTCAGTTTGGTCCCCGTCACTCTCAGTAAACTCGCGGCTGAGTACTGCAATAGTGCAAAGCAGAGGCTCACAGTTGAGCGCGTTGTGAATATATGCTCTTCTTCGACGTGCCCCTCTTCATCTACAAATACAATATCAATCTCTTCGTCATCCTCTTCGCTTGCATCTCCTGCGACTACGCGAAACACATGCCATGCGAGTAAAAAGAAGCCGACTGGTAGGAGTACAAGTTGAATCGCTATGGTGAGGTAGTAGGGCCCCCATGCTCCTTTCCACTCTGCATCTTCGGCGTCTTCTTTTGACGTGTTGGTGCGCCCCAAGCAACGCACTCTGTCGAGTTCTCTCAGACGCTCGTCTCTTCTCCAACTCGCCTTAACAAAGGCATCGGTAAACCATAGTATTGAGAACAGAATACCGATCAGAACAGACCGTTCATCAAGCCACCGCAGAAGGACCACAAACCAATGTTCTTCCAACAGCTCAATTTCTTGCTTCCTTCTAGGGAAAAAGAAGAGTCGACGTGCCACGACCTCAATGTTTTCCTCTTCCGGCAAGAACTCCACGAGAACGGTAGCAGCAAAATCAAAGAAGGCAGCTATACCAACAGTCACCATCCAAATTCGGAGGCTTCCAGGCAGTGTCCGGACCGTGAGGTCACGCAGAGCCAGGCGGGTCAAACTCAGCGAGTCATGAGTGTGCAGCGGCACATGGGCGGTTACAACTCCTTCCGCCTCCTGCTTCTTAGCAGACGAGAAGTTCATGGGTGTCCGGACCAGCTGGGGAGGCTCATCCAGCACAGTTCTGCTCGACATCGTGTCTACAACCTACAACGCTTACTGAGAAAAGCGGGATCGAGTGGAGACAAGAAAACGCGCGCCTCTCGGTTCTTGTGTGGCGCTTGAAGTGCGATCCTCGGAGCTCAACAGAGAGCTCGTATTGGGAGCTCGACTTGACCGACGGACTGACGACTAATGAGCTTCTGTTCAATGCGGTGATCTGATTCATTCGGCTACCGTAGCTAAGGCCGAAGAACGGTCTTTCTCTGGCTGATTTTACGATGATCTTAATCTTGGGCTTCCACCGGATTGTCCTCTTTCCAAGAAAGCGCCTCTCTGATGTACTTGAATCCCAATCCTCCCAGCGTCAGCGCTGTAACCGATGCGCCTGCTTGCCAAGGAATCGACTCTGTGTACAAGACACCTCGTGACATCAATGTAGCCGCCAATGGCATGGTTCCAAGTGCAAGCAGCTCCGCATTGATCACCGACGTCATACGACTCGCCAATTTTTCCGACATGGGAGGGAAGGTTCCCGTTGAACGCTCTTCCACAGCTCGTTTGATAATGATTGCCGTCGGAAAGAAAGACGATGCACCCCACACTAAAGAGCGAGAGGGCACATTGGTTGGTCCTGAGCGACGTTTCCAGATATTTCAAAGACACTAGTGCTCTACTTACCAGCCACCAGGATCATCTTGACCCAAAAGATAGGCTCGTTCAAATAGAAGTTAAGGCCCTTTCCATACTCCGTGACACGATAATATCCCGAAACTGCCAGAGCGAGACCAGCCACGCCATATATGGAGTCAGCAAAGACAAGGCGTTTCTCTTCCTCCTCGGTCATGTCAGGCTTGACCGTGATGCGTTCGGTCACGAGACAGCCAGCAGTCACCAGAAGGGATGCGTAGTGCACGTAAGCCACAAGGGCGCTGGCAATCGGGAAGAAGGAGCCTCCATCTGCGGCATCGGCTGGCAAGGAGGAAAAGAGTGCCATGAGAGCTGGCGTCACACCAGCTGCTGTCGCCAAGAGAGCTTTGGAGTCATCGAAAACAACGGCGAATGGACGCGGCAGCAACGTCGGATCGGTGGTGGATTCGACGTCCGGCTTGGGCAATGAAAACTGAGTTTTGGAAGCCAACGGAGCCTTTCGGAGGCTCATTCGAGGAGCGAATGCCGATGTTCCGGCCACGGATGCCAAGACAATGAGCGCAAAGCGCCCCAAGCGGCCATTCTTCGTCATGGTCGGTGTCCAGTGCGCGGCGTGGCGTATCTTCGATTGTGATGGCTCATGGCGCGGGCGTCGGACGATCTTGCATCTTTCGATCTTTCGTAAATGTAGAAGATATCGTCATCTCAAACTCCGGATTCCATAGATGTAATGACGTCATCGGTACTTATGCAGACGAAACAGGCTGCGAAAAACAAAAGAAAAATACGCCAGCACAAAATGACGAGGCGACAACCGACGACCATGTTGCCTTGAAACTGAACTGTTGCCTTGAAGCCGTCTATTTAGGCCTGCTGAAACCAGTGAAAGAACCATGACCAAGCCATGCCGTCTTTCCATTCGAACATTGGTTCAGATTTTGTTCTTGTTGCTCTTCGTATCACAGAATAGTCACGGTTTTTCGCACGGGGCAGCAAATTTGAGCCCAAGATCTTATATCAGAGTCCACCGAAGGCCCTCGCCATGTTGGACGAGATCAAGTGCAGGTCGACTGACGACAGGCCACGACAGGAACGCAGTGACTCAAGCCTCGGACTACAAAAAAGTGCTACAGCTATCGGCTCAACCAGAGGAAGACCCACTTTTCAACGGAAGAACTACTCTCACCTTGATTGGGGGACAATGCATACTTATCGTTTTTGCCTTTATTGCCGCATTGGCCCTCAAGACACCAAATCTAGGGTTTGGACCTGATATCATCTTCTCGTCGAGTGCCCTGCTACAAGGCAGTTTGTACACCATTCCATTGTTTGCCCTCGCAGGACTGCTGGATACGATTGAAGATCGATTCCCTGCTTTGCAGGATGTCACGAAGGCGACGCAGCGTAGCGTGATTGCACTGTTGGGTGGCACCTTCAAACCAATCTTCGCGCTCCTCGCATCTGCGACCCTGGGACTGGCTGCAGGGATCGGAGAAGAACTCTTGTTTCGGGGAGTCTTACAGTACGAACTCGCAACACGGTTGATGGATCCCATTTGGGCCATTGGAATTTCTTCGATTGTTTTTGGAGCGCTACATGCTGTCACACCATTGTATGCTGCGTTGGCGACAGGGGCGAGCATCTTCTTCGGATTTTTATACAGTTCCACTGACAACTTGGTGGTTCCGATTGCCTGCCATGCCTTTTATGATATCGGAGCGTTGTTGTGGGCTCACTGGACGGTTACCAAAATGTCGGAGCGCGAACGAGAGAGCATTGTCAACTGGCGAGGACCTCAGGAGTCGCAAGAGAAAGCCTGAACAGCGCTTTCCTTTTTGAGAACCTTTCTCAATCCAGTTCTACTGTAGAATTAATTTGCTATGCACTGTGACTGGCATGGTAGTAAGCTATAGATGCAGATTGCAGTGCGAATGGTCGTGGATAGCAGAGCAGTTACACAGTCAATTCTAATGATGTCCGACTTGGGGTTCCACGCATCTCCGTCCGCTCTCCGTCCGTGTTGTCATGCGTTCTGTTTGCCCGTCGCTCGTGTGACTTGGTTCTACAGAGGAATCAGTACATTTCTACGTGCATGCCATGACATGCGCGAGGACCACAGACACACACAGAACATCTGCAGCGATCGGCAAGTTTTGAGTTCACGGATGACGATCTTCAACAGAAGTGATGCCCTTGTTGCCCTTGTCAATATCCTTGTGATCTGATTCTGAGAGGCAGAAGACAGCAGTTCGCGATTGTGTGAAAGAACAAATTCAATTGTGACGAGCTGACTCTTACTGATTTCGAAATCTGGGAAGTTATCAGATTTAAGAATGAGGATCATCGCCGTTTCTCTCGCTGCCGCCGCCCTGTTGCAGCTCACAGCGGCGTATTCTCTGAAACCATGGGGAGCCTCCAAGCCTGTGACAACACAGCAGCAGCTGAGGAGAAGGGATCCGATGGTGATGCAGGCAAACAAGGAATTTTCTTTGGGAAATCTGTTTGGTGGCAATAAGGCAACCTCACTTAGAGGAAAGAAGGGCGCAAGCTTGGAGCCCCACCCCAGTGTCCGACCCCACATTTCGCCTCTGAACTGTCTTGAAAAGAAGGGACCGGAGATGAAGAAGTTCTCTGTTGAGTTTTCGGAACAGCTTCCGATGCACCCTGATGTTCGAAGCGGCACTCTGGACAATGGTCTTCCATACGTTATCCTACCGAACAAGAGTCCTCCTGGACGTTTCGAAGCCCACTTGCAGGTTTTCTCGGGGTCAGGTACGGACATATGCGACAATCTAGTGAAAATACGAGAACAGGACGACTTGATGACCTTAGTTCTCACCTTTCCATCTGTCATTCTACCTCTCTAGCCGACGAGTTGGAGCCACAGCAGGGGATTGCTCACTTGACAGAACACGTGGCATACATGGGCTCCCGCAAGCGAGAACGTCTCTTTGGCACCGGTTCGCAAACGAACGCATATACTGACTTTCATCACACGGTATTTTATGCTGCTTGTCCCGTAAAAACACCGCGTGGCAACGTCCAGATGTTACCCATGGCGTTGGATGCGCTGGTGGATGTCATGGAGGCTCGTGTAGAAAGTTCGCGACTTGAAAAGGAACGGGCTGCAGTCTTGTCTGAGATGACCATGGTAAATACGATCGAGTATCGAGTAGAATGTCAGATTCTGTCCACATTGCATCGTGAAAACCGATTGGCTAAGCGATTTCCGATTGGAAAAGAAAGTCTAATTCGGAGCTGGACCGGAGACGATGTCCGCACGTGGCATCGTACACACTATCGCCCCGACAATGTGTTGCTCTACCTGGTAGGAGACATCGATGCGGAAGAAGCCGAAAAAGTGATTGCCGAAAAGTTTGGACATTTGAGTGCTGAGAAGCAGGCGACGGAGATGAGCATTCCGGAGCTCAAAGCGGAGGCGAGCGATCTGGCAGATGCCTAGTTGACGGAACCGTAAAGTCAGCACAGAGTTGGCACTACCCCCCGGTCATTCATGACTGGTGTGTACCGAAGGACTTGGAGATCGATGAGAATCTGGTCAAACAAGACCATGAAGGCGTTTATGATATTCAGCTTCAGAAACCCATGCCGCTCGATGACAAGGTTGCGATGCTGCACACAGAAGAGGTTGCACCAGGAAAGAAAATTCGCCCTCACATCTTTAGGTAAGCCAAGCCAGGCGCATGCTACGTCTTTTTAAGGATTTGGCCCTAGACTCATCAATGTGTATTCTCTTTCTCTTTTACCAGGCACGAGCTGCTACAGTCGTTCTCCTTGCACTTGTTTTCAAAACGCCCTGTGGAACCAGTGGCTGATTTGAAATCATTTCGTCGAAGCTTGGCTCGTCGAATCGCTCTAGCGGCTCTACAGATTCGCTTGAACGTCGGTGGACGCAGCGATGATCCTGCTTTCACCTTTGTTGAGTTCAACCAACTTGATTCAGCACGCGAAGGATGCGCCGTTTGCAGTTTGGACATGACTGCTGAACCCAACAGGTGGAGAGATGCCATTTCCAAATCCCTGTCGGAAATCCGCAAGTTGGGACTGTATGGTGTCACGCCTGGCGAGATGGAACGTTATGCCTCATCTCTCATGACAGATGCCGAACAGCTCGCCGCCCAGGGCGATCGAATCAGTCACGGTGACCAGCTTTCGTACCTGATGGAAACCGTGGCAAATGGGCATGTGTTTATGTCGCCCATGCAATCGTACCAGATAACGGCGAAGGCACTGCAGACTCTCACTTTGGAAGATGTTAATGAAGCGGCTTCTGAGCTTTGCTCTCACATTACCAACTTCAAGAATGGAAGTGACGAGGCGGTAGGTGTCTCCATCGCGGTAGCTTGCTCTCCCAAAACTGCAAGCACGAGCGGCCCCGACTACTGCGACGAAGACAGCCTGGTGAAGACGATCTACGAGGCATGTCAGATTCCTGTAGAGCCAGAAGAAGATGTCGTCGTTCCGCACACTCTCATTTCGGAAGAGGAGATTGCAAAGGCCCTTCAAGAGAGCCCGGCGGAGTGGACTGGTGGCCGTTTTACTGACGGAACTCCCGACACATCGTCGGACCAGCTTACTCGCCCCTTTACTCTCCGTCGACTGGGCAACGGCATTCGCGTCGGTATCCACCAGAATCCGCACGAGTCTCAACGTGGCCATCTTCG